>MU226211.1:965434-1003989 GCA_018584345.1 Thuja plicata
TTGCATGGCTTATGTGTCCCTCATGTGGCACCTATGTGGATGCCACATGAGCTCCATCTCATCCAAGCCCTCTCTCTCCTCCAAAAAATCTATAAATAGAGGCCTTTCTCAAGAGCAAAGCATCTCCATTTTTGCATTGTTATTATGTTGAAATAGCTCTAGATTTCTTAATTCATATTCATGTTTTCATGCTCTTAGTTCATAATCTAGAAATCACATGCTAGGATAATGGTGAATGAATCTAGTTTCTAGTTTTCATGTAATCTTGCATAACATCTTAGTATAACTTGTATTTTCATTTCTATCATTTGGTAGAGGCTTGAGACAAGTTTCCCCATACTTGTTCTTGAGTTCTTTATCCATTACTATATTGTATTTTAGTTTGCATTCAATCAATCAATAGTGGGATTTAGATATTGTGTTGGGAGAGCACACCCACACACCTCTCTAAGAGCAAATCAACAAAGTCTTGGGTGCCCTTGTTCAGCTCATCGAAGGTCATGGTGGAGTTTTCTTGTTTTTAAGAGTATGTTTGTAGACATGTTAATGTAGCTTAAATGATTTATATCTTCTAACGTTTGCATATCTTAGCGTGCTCCCAATAGGTAGGTTTCCAGCATAGACAGTAAAAAGCTTTCTTTCATTTGTCCTTGTATTCTTGATTGTCTCTTCTATCATCTTTTCTTTTGTTAGGACATCTAGCAGCAAAGTGTCCAATCTCTTTACAATAAAAATATACCAATGGTAATTTATCTTTGTATCTACCTTTTCCTCTCTACAATCTTCTAGCCATTAGTACTTCAATCTCATCAAGTTCTTGGTCATCACTATCACTTTCACTATCATTTCTCATAGTGTGTTTATGACTTGATTTACTTATTTTCAAAGAAGATTTGAATGCAGACTTAATAGTTGGTAATACATTGTTCTCAAAGTTATTCATCTCAATTGAAATAAGTCTACCAATCAAACTATCTAGAGTAACACTGTTATTTTCTACCACTCTCATTTCTTGTATAGAAGATACTCTAATAGCATAAATAGGTAGTAAGGTTTTGAGAATTTTTCTTACCACTGTTTATTCTTCAAATAAACCTCCCACTCCTTGGATAGCATTAACAAACTGTTTGGTTCTACAGCAGTACTGAGTGATGTTTTCTCCTTCTTTCATTCTTCGGTCATCAAACCTTCCTCTTAGGCTTTCTGGCTTAGCTCTTAGCACATTCTTATCTCCTCCATGTACTAGCTTCAATTTGTCCCACATTTTCTTTGTAGAGTTGCATGATTTGACATCTTAAAATTCAGCATCAGAGAGTGAGGAAGCAAGTTATGTTATCATGGAATTGCGCTCATGCTTTCCTCTATTTTGAACAACTGTTGGAGGTCTAGTAGGTAGAACAAACTCAATATCTAAGTATTGAGTGACATCATTTCCAATACCTGATAGGTGAAGTCTTCTCCTACTTTTCCATGATGCAAATTTTTCCTTGTTCAACTTAGGCACATCCCTTTTGTTCATCCTGTGATCAAAACTCCCTTTCTAAGCACACAAGCTCTAATACAAATTATTAGAATAACTGAGATGGGGGGTGAATCACTAGCCTCAAAAATTAATCCAATAAATCAACCCAAACTTTATACCACAATATAAAACCTCTAGTTATCTTCAGTCCTACAAGATGTATGACTTGTGTGAAACTAACATGTATATATTGCTCAGTTTTTATACTCTTTATCCTTTCCTTAAGCTTTACCGAATAGCAGTCTATCTTTTCTTAACCTTTACTGAATAACAGTCTATATTTTCTTAACCTTTACCAAAATACAGTAAATAACTTAGTGTTAACTGATCAATCCTATTTTAGTAATGTGTAAAGAAAAACATCAAAGCAATCAGCCATATACACATTTGACACATGGATTTTTGACATGGAAACCTTGTTAGGGGAAAAACCACTTAAGACCGGTAACCCAAAACTTTCACTCTTTTGAAGTGAGCTCGGTAAAGAGCCAACCCTATTAAAGGTTATAAATACATTGTTAAGTGTGACCTTGTTAGAGGATTTATCACTAACATTTTATCACTTGACCTGACATTCACTATGTTGTCAACATGAAAACCTTTTGATACTCCTTGGGATGTATCTCAATATATAAAGGATGGTTAGATCCTACTATTTTAAGATAATTTTTGAATCAATGGTTAAACTGAAACAATAATACCTCTTCTAATCAATGTCTCTCTTCTGTTACTTTTCTCCACTTCTTTCTCCTCGATGAATGTTGTTGCTTCTCTGTTACTCAGTGTCTATAGAATTATTATATCTATTCTTCATCTTGTATGATCATATCTATATGACGACTTCTTATCTTCACCAAAATTCTCTTTATCATTCCTCTATTTATAATTAATTACTTATCTCTTTATATAGACATTATTTCACCATTTCTTGTCCTTCTTTTTTTATTTTTTGATCATTTCTTGATCCGTAAACCTCACCATTCTTTCTTTAGTTTTAATCTATAAAACTCTCTTTGTTTTTTAGAATAAAACATGCTTAAAATCTACTTCATATCTTTAGCTTTTAACTAATCGATGAAAACAATGTAATCAAATAGTTAGCTCTATAATTATCTTCTACCAGCTAAGTTGTTTTGTCATTTTCCTAACTTCAGTTCCCATCGGCCAACACTTCAGTTGTGCTTGGTGACTACTACAAATAGCTCCGGCATCAACTTCAGTTCTGTTCGGTGACAAGTGCAGTTAGCTCGGTAATGCTTCCTCGAGTATCACTTGCTTGGGTAACACTTTCTCGGGTAACATTGTGTTGGAAAGTGATCTATTTTGTGTGTTATGATTCACTTTTTTATTTTCATTTATGGAAACACATCTGGCATATTTATCGATTGATCTAGAGTTAAGTTTTGGTTATTCTATTATGAAATCGACTAAGTATAGAGCATAAATACAGAGGTATTTTGGGTATCAAAGATAGAGATCAAAGAGTTATGATGAGTGAGCTTAGAGGGAGATACTATGGATTATGTATGACATTCATCTAAGATTGATTTCATTTTGGTAAAGTTTACAGAGATTTATAGTTAATCAAAGACAGACGACAGTAGCAGAACAGTGATATAGAGTAGTTGAACTGAAGTGATGATTTGGGGAGTATGACGTGGAATCCTAGAAAGATAAGATAGATTATGTTTTTTGATAATCTATATTTTGATTATGTAAGAGCGTCGACTATGTATTTGATATTTTCTTTATCAAATGTATTTTTTTTTAAGAGCTTACTATGTAAATATTTAGCTGAGAGAGCCGACTTAGCAAATGATATATATATATATATATATATATATATATATGAAGATTTTTTTAGAGAAAAGTATGTGATGTGAGATATGGGTTTTAGGAGATGTGAATGGAAGAGCTGAGGATTTACAAAGATAATTGAAGAGCTATAATAGGAACTATCTAAGCATAGTTGATGCTTGTTTTGTTCATTACTGAGAACACTTTGTAATAGAAGTATATTGTAAGAGTTGTATGCTCAGTTGGCCCTGAACAGGGTGTTGTATATCTTTAATAGGGTTGATTTCCTCTAACAAGAAATTTTACTATGTAATATTCTTCTCTATACAGGGCTAGGTCTCCTAACAGGGACACTATACTTTAGTGCACACTTGTGGGTATCATCCCAACTGGGGTTTTCCCTTGGCCAGGGTTTCCTCAACAAAAAATAATGGTGTTATGAGTATTGTGTTATTGGTTTATGTTTCTTTAATTTTAGTATGCTTATGGTTTATGATGAATTGGTTCAAAGTTTATTTTATGTTTCGTAATACTTATTCACCCACCCCCCCCNTTCCCCCCCCCCCCCCCCCCCCTCAGTATTACCTAATCCTAACAATTGGTATCAGAGATTTTGGCCTTGGAGAGAAAACTTAATAGCTTAAGGGAGATCAGAATGGATTCAGATAATTTATAGGAGAACTTTGAAGCTACACTTGAAGACCTTGATAAAGGTAAAGCTGAGAATGAAGACTTGAAATTCAATCTAAGGAAAGAAGATTGATTCATAAAAAAATTAAAAGAAAAACTTGAACTTTCAATAAGTCAGAGACAAGATCTTGTGGTTCAGATAAAAGAAGACTTAGACAATGACAACTCATATCAGATAAAGCAACTTGAAAAAGAGAATAACACTTTGAAGCTTGAGAATAAAGGATTGGCTTAAGAAATTCAAGAGGAGAAAGATGCTAAAGACAATATTGAAGAATCTTTAAATAGTGCAAATTTTTTGATGGAACAAATGAAGAATGAGGTTGACCAATATAAAAACAAGTATCTAGAATTGGAGAAATACAATCAAATTATAAAAGGTGAAATTTTTGAAGCTAAGAGACATATTGAGAAACTTCATTGTAGCAATAATTTGATTGATGAACAAAGAGACAGACATAGACTGGTATTGGCTTCAATGAAGCTGAATGCTCAAAGAATCAAGAAGAGAAAATAGATAGGAAGATTGGTGTAGAAAAATCTACTCATGAAGAACCTAGAGAGTAGATCAGACCTTTCAAAGGTAGATGCTTTGGTTGTAATAATTTTGGACACATGAAAAGAGACTACAGAGGTAATTCCCCTTTTAAAACCTTTTCTAGTTATTGTTTTAATTGCAATACATATGGACACAAGAAGGCAGAATGCAGGAAACTCAATCAATCAAGATATAGACAAGACAATAAAGGAGAACATACTGTGAAACCTACATGTTACAGATGTAATAACATTAGAAACATTGAAAAATTTTGTAAGCTTCAAGTAAGTCAGGATAGAAGACCTCCTATATGTGAGAATAACTGAGGGGGGGGTGAATCAGTGGCCTCAACAATATTCTAATAAATCAACCCAAAAACTTAGTACCACAATATTAAGCCTCTAGTTATCTTCATTCCTACAAGATTAATGCCTTTAAACAATATTAACAAATAACTACTACTCAGAGTTCACTATTAAACCTTATTCTTAATGTTTACCGAATAACAGTCTTTCATTTATTCAAAAATAGTAAATTACTTATTGTATATCGATCAATCCAAATTAGTTATGTGTAATGCAAAACACTAAATTAATGACTCATAAATACATTGACACGTGTATTTTTAATGTGGAAAACCTGTTAAGGGAAAAACCACTTCAGACTGGTAACCCAAAATTTTCACTCTTTTGAAGTGAGCTCGGTGAAGATCCAACCCTATTAAAGGTTACAAACACATTGTTAGGTGTGACCTTGTTAGATGATTTAATTAGAATAGTTTGTCACTTGATATCGGGCATCTCTATGCTACCTTCTATGACCTTCTATGAATGAACCCTGGTTTGTCAAATGGTATCTAGCATCTCATGCTATCTTCATGATCAAAATTTTTGATACTCCTTGGGATGTATCTCAATATAGAAAGGATTGTTAAGTCATGCTCGGTTAAGACACTTTCTGAATCAATAGTTAAACTGAAATGGTAAATTATTTGTTCACACATACAACTTAGACTTGCATATTTTCATATCTATTGTAAGCTCATTATACCTTTCTGATCAATATATCTTTTCAATACATTTTCTCCACTTCTTTCTGCTCGTTGATGTTGTGCTTCTTTGTTTCTCAATGTCCACATAAATCTTTAGCTCTTTCCTTAGCTTGATTGATTAGGACTGTATGAAGTTGTTCTTCATCAGTTTCTCTCTAGCATCCTCTTTTTCTATTCACTCCCCTAATTCATAATGAATTAGATTGTCTCTTTATAGACATGATATCATCGTTTCTCACTTCTTGATTTTCTTGTTCTGTGTGTGATCCACAATCTTATCCAATCTTGCTTTAAAGCTTTACTTAAATTTTATCCCATATATTTCTCCTTGACAACTAGATAAAACAGCTTTAAATATTTTACTTATCTCTAGCTTTAACTTGTCAATGAAAACAATGTTAGTAACCAGTTAATTCTATCTTTAGCTCTGCCAGCTAAGTATTTTTTCATTTCCAAACTTCAATTCCTTTTGGTGTTTTAACTCTTAGATAGCTTCGGTCAACACTTTAGTTTTCCTCAAGCTTCTCCATTGGTGTTTTTTTTCTGTCAGGGTTGTCTGTCCATCAGGTTTGTTTGTCCATTGGATAACAGTAAAATTCTAGCTATCGGTAATGCTTATGATTCTGCTTGTTAGTAATGCTTAATAGTTTTCTTTCTCGGGAATCACTATGACTTTTCTTCCAGTTTTTTCTGTATGTCAAGTTCCACTAACCTTCAGTATTTGTAGTCACTTAGTGAATGGTGGTCTTTTATGCATTACTGGAAGCATAATCTTTATCTCTCTGATTCTCTGAAGTCTTTGACACTTTGTAAATAACTGATTAGATTATATCAAGTTGACATCAATGAAAATAGAATCCATTAATTGATTTAATGTATTGCATTATATTTCTTCATTTCGGTGATCACCTTATCATATTCAAACATTTAATTAGTTATATGTCATCATTCTCTCCCTTTGGCATTAATGGAAGCACACTACATTATCACACTATATTATAACTAATACAATATGAAATATATCAAGTGTATTTCATCCATCTCTCCCAAATATTTTGTTCTATAACTAATACAAATGTTTGTCTCTCGGTAAGCTCAAATAGCTTAGATTTGTTTCTTGCAGAGTGTGTTCTTCAATCTTCAATCCCTTTAATGGATAGATGTAGAAGCTTCTATCTTGGTTCCTGATATGGTTCCTTGATAATTTCATTTTCCTTTGATAGCAATCTCTCCCTTATTATGTATTCTCTCTGTCATGTTACTTCTCTCCCTTTGATGAATATTTCATATGTAATCAATCCCTTTGGATAATGATTAACTCTCCCTTTGAATTCTTAGGAACTTCTCTCCATGGATAATGATATAATCTCTTCTTGATAATGATATAATCTCTTCCTTTTGATAATGAGATAATCTCTACCTTATAATTTCTAATAATGATACAATCTCTTCCTTTGACAACAATGCCAAATGATTCTTCCATATCATCTTCCATCCTTTTTATAATATACTCCTTGAATTTTCCTATCCATCAGCAATATAGTGACTCTTGTGTTCGGTGTAGATATGTACCTTATTTTGTATAGATGTATCATTACAGTCCATCTATGTGCTTGCATCAACATGAATGATCTTCTTAGTTGTGTATAGGATGATGCAGTCTCCTAGTTAGCTTACTGACCGATAGACAAGGGTTGGACCCCTAGTCTCTGTCTTAGGTACTCAAATGTATCTTTCAGAAATGGCTTGGTAAATATGTCATCTAATTGTTCCTTTGATTGAACATATTCTAGTATCACTTCTTTTGCTTGCACTTGTTCTCTTAAGTAATGATACTTGATATTAATATCCTTAGTCTTAGCATGCATGACTGGATTCTTTGATATGTTTATTGCACTGCTATAATAACAATAGATAATCACTGGTTCAAGAATCTTCAAATTCATACCTTCTAGCAACTATTTGATCCAAGAAATATTAGAGAAATTTGTAGCGGCACCCACATATTTTTCTTATGTAGTACACTAAGAGATGCATCCTTGCTTCTTGTTGATTCATGTAACAATTTTGTCACCCACGAAGAATGCTCCTCCAGTTGTGCTCTTTCGGTCAACAATGTTTCCAGCCCAATCAGAATTTGTATAGACTTGAACCTTAAATTTTCCTTCTCTTTTATACCATAAACCATAGTCCTTGATGTTCTTTAGATATCTCAAAATTCTCTTGACAGCAGTAATATGTGATTCTTTGGGATTAGCGGGGAATCTTACAACTATTCCAACTGCATGTTCTATATCTGGTCTAGTATGAACAACACAAATTAGTTTTCCAATCATTGATCTATACAAGGTCTGATTTACCGCATTTGATTTGTCTTCTTTTTTCAGCTTATATCCGATTTATATAGGTGTTCCAATTGGTTTGGAATCTTCCATCTTGAATATCTTTAGCACTTCCTTGATGTATTTGGATTGAGTGATATATATGCCTACATCTTGTTGAAGAATCTGTAGACCAAGAAAGAATTTGATCTCCCCAAACATAGACATTTCAAACTCTTTTCTCATTTCATTATAAAAGGATTTACATAACATTTAATTTCCTCCAAAAATGATATCATCAATAAATATTTCAGCAATCAGGATATTACCATTGGTATCTTCTTTTAAGTATAGATTTTTATTTTCACATGTTCTTAAAAATTCAATTCTTATGATATAGGAGTGAGGTCTTTCATACTAGGCTCTCGGTGTGTGTTTTAATCCATACAAGGCTTTATGTAGTCTACATACCATGTTTCACTTGTCTAGATCGAAAAACCTTTCTAGTTGTTCAATGTATACCTCTTCTTCTAGTATTCTATTTAGGAATGTAGATTTGACATCCATCTAGTATACCTTGAATCTCTTGAATGTAGCATAAGAAAGAAGAATTCTTACTCCTTCTATTCTAGAAATGGGTGAAAAATTTTCACCATAATCAATACCTTCTTCTTGTGCATACCCCTTGCATACTAATCTTTCTTTATTCCTTGTGACTTCTCCATTCTCATTCAGCTTGTTTCTAAATATCCATTTGGTACCAATGACATTATTTTTATCTAATCTTAGTACTAGTGTCCATGTACTATTCTTCTCAATCTTTCCTATCTCTTCATTCATAGCACTGACCCATTCCTCATTTTCAAGTGCAGTATTAACAGATTTAGGCTCAAAATCATAAAGTAAACATCTAGTATTTAGTGACTTAATTCTTGTTCTCATTCCATCCTTCTTGTCTCCTATGATTTGATTATATGGATGATGTCTTCTAACATAATTGGAAATTTTTGTTTAAGCTCTTTGTCCATCATTCTTATTGTCATCTTCTTGACCGTCATTCTGATCTCCATCACTCGGAACACCATCTTGAGTATTTTCCTGATTTTTGGTAAACCTTCCCTAAACCAAGTAAAATTGTATAAACCTTCACCAGAGACTTAGAACTCCTATCCTAAGTGTTTCAAGACTTCAAATAGACCCCAAGGTTCAAGAATCCACCAATGGTTTTAGTCTTGTAGACCCAAAGATAGTCAAAGGAGTTAAGGGGAGTTTAGTAATCATGAGTCAGAAGGAGAGCACAGTAATAGAGGCAGCTTCAGAGGCAGGAGATCAAATAGTAGAGGGAGATTTGGTGGAAGAGGACCTAGTGTCTTCATAGGTAAATTCTTAACTTGTAATCAAATTGGAAACTAGTCCTTTAGATGTCCTTAAAAGATTGGCACTAGTAGACAAGGAGGGGACATAAGAGTACAACTAACCCAAGAAGATCATAGCCAAAGTGTATCCTCCTACCATTATACAACTTCAAGACCTACAAATCCAGAATCAAGAGAATGTTTCATGATGCAAAGGACACTCCTAATAGTACCTACTATTGCAGAACCACCTCAAGAAAGTCATTATTTAGAACAAGCTGCAAGGTGACCAATAAGGTATGAAAATTTATAGTTGATTATGGATCCAGTGATAATATTGCATCTAGGGAGTTAGAAACTAAGATAAAGTTTCATGTAATTCCTCATCCTTTCCCCTATAAGGCTTCTTGGTTGACAAAATAAAAACAAACCATCATCAATAAACAAGTTTGGGTAGATTTCAATAAAGGGGAGTATACAAATAGGGTTCTATGTGATATCACAGAGATGGATGCATGTAATTTGTTATTAGGCAGGCCTTGGAAATATGATGTAGATGCTAAGCATGATGGAAATTCCAATGTCTACACTATAGTTAAGGATGGTGTTGAATATATGATGAACCCACTCCCTGATTGTGAGAAAGAAAAACATGCTACTAGCACTATCTTAAATATAGGGGAGAAGGAATTCATGAAGGTACTAAAAGAAATGGATACACCTTGCTATTCCTTAGTAGTAAGGCCCAAAAATACACCAGTGAAAGAGCCAAAGGTTAAAGTTCCTATTAGGAAGGTAGACCTTAAAGAGGTCAAAGCACTGTTAGACCAGTATAAGGGTATCATAGCTGAGAGCACACCAGAGTCTTTTCGACCTTAAAGGGAACTAAGTCACTGTATAGACTTTATACCAGGGGTCGTTCTTTCAAACAAGGCAGCATATAAGATGACCCCTAAACAAAACCATGAGATAGCAAGATAGATTGAATATTTGTTATCAAAAGGCCTCATTAGTAAGAGTGTGAGTCCTTGTCTTGTTCATGTAGTCCTAGCACCCAAGAAAGAAGGCATATGGAGATTATGTATGGACTCTAGGGAAATAAATAGGATAACCATTAGATATAGGTTTCCTATGCCTAGAATAGAGGATTTGATGGACTATTTTGGGGGTGCAAGTTATTAATCCAAGATAGATCTCAAGATTGGATACCATTAGATAAGAATCAGAGAGGGAGATAATTGGAAGAAAACATTTAAGACCACAGAAGGCCTCTATGAATGGCTTGTGATTCCTTTTGGCCTTTCCAATGCTCCAAGCACCTTTATGAGATTGATGAATGAGGTATTGAAGCCTTTTCTTAACAAATTTGTTGTTGTATACCTTGATGACATTTTGATCTTTAGCAAGAGCAGAGAAGAACACCTCAAGCATTTGGACATGGTGATGATAAAACTCCATGAGGAGAAATTGAAGATAAATATAGAGTAATGTTTATTCCTTGAAGAAGAACTTGTGTTCTTAGGTTTTGTTATCTCTAAGAATAGTCTCAAAATGGACCTTTCCAAGGTTGAATCCATCCTCAATTGGCCACCTCCTACTACTACTTCAGAGGTAAAAAGCTTCCATGGTTTATGTAGCTTTTATAGAAAATTCATCAAAAAATTTAGTGGCATATGTGATCCCATTATCAACACCATTAAAGGTGGAAGAAAATGCATATTTTCATGGACTAATGAGCTAATGAGTCCTTTGATTTGTTGAAGAAAAATATTACAGAGAAGCATATCCTAGTTCTACCAGATTTTCATAAAGTATTTATAGTAGAATGTGATGCAAGCAATAAATCCATTGGGGGAGTCTTGAGCCAAGAAGGGAGGCCAGTTGCTTTTTTCAGTGAGAAGCTCAATGAAGTTAAAAAAAAATACTCTACTTATGACCTTGAAATGTATGCAATGGTTCAGTCACTTAGGAAATGGAGGCATTATTTTTTTCCCAAGGAGTTTGTACTCTTTACTGATAACCATGCACTTAGCTTTTTGAATAAGCAATAGAAACTTAATCATAGACATGTGAAGTGGATGGATTTCTTACAACAATACACATTTTCTATCAAGCATAAGAAAGGGATTGTAAACAAATTTGTTTATTCTATTAGTAGGAGACACCTAGATACCCAAGCCATTTAGTTGGAGAGTGTTGGGGTTCATGGCATGAAGGATATGTATGCTAAGGATGAATATTTCAAAGAGGCTTATCAAATTTATAATGAGATGAAAGATAGATACCATACTGATTTCTCAGAGTTTATTGTGCAAGATGGTCTTCTTTTCAAGCGTATCTCATTATGTGTCCCAAAAGGATCCATGAGAGAAAACATTATTAAATAAAAGCATTGTGGGAGCCTAGCTGGTCACTTTGGGGTGGACAAAACATTGGAGCTAGTTAGACAGATGTTAGGATTCTTGTGGAGAGTTTTTCATTCTACCAACAAGCCAAAGGACACACCAAAAATGTAGGGTTATACACTCCTTTACCCATCCCTTCAAAACCTTGGGATTTAGTAAGTATGGACTTTTTCCTAGGTCTCCATAAGACCACATCTGGATTTGATGGCATTTATGTTGTAGTTGATACATTTTAAAAGATGACACACTTCATTCCTTGTAGGAAAAGCCATGATGCATCCCACATAGCTGGATTATTCTTCAAAGAATTTGTGAGACTTCATGGACTCCCACTAACAATCATTTCAGATAGGGATCCTAAGTTCTTAGGCCATTTTTGGAGAACTCTATGGAGAAAGTTAGGGACAAATGTGTCACTGTCCTCTGCATATCACCCATAGTCTGACAGTCAGACATAAGTCATGAATAGATCCCTTGGAAACCTTCTGATATGCATCACACAAGAACATGGAGCCACTTGGGATACTATCATAACACAAGCAAAATTCTTATTCAATGATTCAGTAAATCAGAGTATTGGTTTAACTCCATTCCATATTGTATATGGAATTGACCCTAGAGGGGTATTGGAACTTGGGGATATCAAAGAGATGGACAAAAGGAGTGCACTAGTTGAAGACTTTGTTGAAGTGATGAATAATATCCATGATCAACTACAGATCAAACTGTAGCATACCAATGAGAAAAATAAAGCACATGTTGACAAAAAGAGGAGAGACCTATAGTTCAAAATGGGAGATTTAGTGATGATCCACCTTAAGAAGGAGAGACTACCTAAATAAAAATACACAAAGATTATGATGAAAAAGCTTGGCCCTTTCAAGATTCTGTAGAAATGTGGCAAAAATGCCTATAGAATTGATCTACCTTCTCACATTGGCTTATCCTATTTTCCATATTGCAAATATCTATGATTACAAAGGTGAAGTTAGTACTACTAATCTTGTAGATACTCCAGAGCCTCCTACACTCCAACCACTCAAGGACATGCCACAAGAAACTCCTCTTGAAATTGAAAGCATCCTAGACAAGAGAGTGAACAAGAAAAATAGGAGAGGCACTTACTATGAGTACTTAGTCAAATGGAAAACCTAACCCACTCAAGATGCTACTTGGATGACCCTTGAAGACATTTAGAAGACAATTTATCCACTTGAAGCACTCCCAATTCAAGAGACTTGAGTTACTTTTTCCTTGGGGAGTATGGTGCAGGGCACCTCCTGAAGTTCTTAATTTTCTTTCTTTTGTGTTTTTAATAAGGTGCATCCTTGAGATCACCCTTGTATGTATGTGGTTGTGTGGGTCTATGATCAGGGATGACTTTAAGAAACCCCCCTCTAGAAATATATATAAAATCCTGGTGAATCTGTCATTTTTTTTAAAAAAAAAATAATTCCTATTGGCGAATCTCTCATTTTTTTGGGAAAACAAATTATTTGTATTGGCGAATATTTTTTAATCACAAATTTTTTGTAGAAAATATTGGCGAATCTCAAGCAATAACCAAAATTTCATTAATGACCATGGAAAATAATTATATTTAAAGAAAAAAGAGTTCTTATAGAAAATTGTTAGGCTAACTATGAAAATATTTGATGGGTTTAAGGGAACTCTATAGTATCTAGTTGCTACCATTTATTTAAAATATAATCAAATAATCCTCATTGTATTGTGTGAGATAAATGTATCTTTATTTTTATTATAATAGGACCCAAAATTTCTTCAGTGTCATTGATTTATCAACAATCCAAAGGAAATATAAGCCCTGATAAGTGTTACAAATAAGATAATAACATTTTTGCCTCATGGAATATAATGAAGATCACTAGATTATATTTTAAATCAATAATGACAACTAATATTGGTGACACAACCCTACTATAACTAACAGTTATGATATATTATTGGTGAATTAATTTAGATTTCTATAATAATTGATAAAATTCAAGTGAATTGAATCTAACCATCTATCAAATATTAGGCGAATATTTGAGTTCAAAATTTTAATAAAATAAATTATTTGGCGATTTAAATATTTCTAAAATAAAATTTTGTAAAAGTTTGGCGATTTAGGTCGCCTTAAATCTTAAGTTATTAGCCAAATTTGGATTCTCAAATTTCAAAAATTAGCCAATTGGCGAATATTAGCCACTAAAAAAATAACTGTCTATGATGTAAGGTGAAGGACCTGAGGTGAATTATAAACCTAGGTTCCTGAAACCATAGTTAGACCATGTTAGTTTGGTGATTTTAGTGTTTGGTTGGAAGTTGTGTTTTATGTCCTTAGATAGGTTCTTGTCATGTTTTGGACCTCGCCCACATCATTGGGGGTCGGTAAAGTTAGCATTTTCCCAAAATAGAAAATTTCCCACATGTTGCCCAAAATTTGTCTTTTTGCAAAATGTTTCTCGAAGAATGACAAATTCATTGTAACTCCATGAAGGTTAGAACTTACAGTGTACAGAGCTTGATGTTTAGAGGAGGAAATAGAAGAGTTTTTTGAGTCATTTTGATAGTGTATGGCCTGGTACAGATTCATCTTTTGGATCTAGTTGCAAAAATTTGTGATGTCTTGAGTTTCTTAAGCATTCCAGTTGGTTTGAGTTGTTTTTGCTAAGTTTGTTAAAAGTTATAGATTTTACTTACTCACTGTCTGAGAAACCAATGTTTACTAGGTAAGTCACAAAGATGTGATCCTAACTTGATATTTATCCAGTTGATCTACTAATCCACTTGGAAAATACAATTTACAATCATGGTCTTAAAGAATCCTAAAGCTCAGACACTCAATGTTAGTCCTACTATTTATGAGACAAAGCCCTAGGGTAATTATCACTATGTAATTAGCCTGGCTCTTTGGTACAGTCACATGCATGTGCAATATGTGTTTGGGAGGATCAAACCAAGAGTAGTTCTAGACTATTTTGGAGTAGAGGAATCCATCTAAGTCTTTGCATTTACTCCATGAACCCATCTTTGACCACTTACTTAACAAACCAAGCCTAACCTAGCTAATTAGGCTTGTGTGCTTTGTGAGAGTTCAGGGGTGCAAAAGTGGAGTGAAGTGTTAAGGCTTTGAGGGGTTTACAAAATCCATAAAGGGTGTCTAGAAACCTAATCAGATCTATTGGATCCTTTTGTAGTTGAAAGTTAAGTCCAAAAGACCCTCTAGTTAGGGCTACAAGGGATCCTAGGCCAATTCGGATTCGACTATCTTTGGGTCTACAAGACCAAACACATTGGTGGATTCTTGACCCTTGGGGTCTATTTGAAGTATTCAAGCACTTAGGATAGGATTTCTAAGTCTGTCGTGAAGGTTTATACTATTTTTCTTGGTTTAGGGAAGGTGTCCCTAAAGGATAAATTATAGAGTTCTACAACTTGGCTTGGAGAGTCAAGAGGGGATAGGGGAAGCATACTGATCCCTTTTCCAAGTCACAAGACACCCTTGGAAGACATTGGTGGATTTGGTGTGTCCAAGAAAGGAGTTTGAAGAGTTGAAAAGGAGTTAGATCCCATCTAGGTCTTCTTGTAGTGCTCTCTACATCAAGAACCAACCTTGTTAAAGGTTACAAACACACTATTAGGTGTGACCTCCTTAGAGGATTTAAATAGAATAGTCTGTCACTTGATATCAGGTATCTCTATGCTACCTTCTATGACTAGACCCTATTTTTTCAAATGGTATCTGACATCTCATGCTATCTTCATGATCAAACTTTTTGATACTCCTTGGGATGTATCTCAATATAGAAAGTATTGTTAAGTGTTGCTCGGTTAAGAGACTTTCTAAATCAATGGTTAAACTAAAATGGTAAATGATCTATTCACACATACAACTTAGACTTGCATATTTTTAGATCTATTGTAAGCTCATGATCAATGTATCTTTTCAATACCTTTGCTCCACTTCTTTCTGCTCAGTCATGATGTGCTTCTCTATTGCTTGGTGTTCGCATAAATATTTAGCTCTTTCCTCAGCTTGATTGATCAATACTGTATGAAGTTGTTCTTCATTAGTTTCTCTTTAGCATCCTCTTTTTCTATTCACTCCCCTAATTTATAATGAATTAGATTGTCTCTTTATAGACATGATATCACTATTTCTAACTTCTTGATTTTCTTGTTCTTGGCGTGATCCACAATCTTAGCCAATATTTATTTAAAGCTTTACTTAAGTTTTATCCCGTAGATTTCTCCTTGACAACTAGATAAAAAAATGTTAAATATTTTACTTATCTATGGCTTTAACTTGTCGATGAAAACAATGTTAACAACTAGTTAAGTCTATCTTTATCTCTGCCAGCTAAGTATTTTTTTGTTTCTGAACTTCAGTTCCTTTCGGTGTTTTAACTCTTAGATAGCTTCGGTCAACACTTCAGTTTTCCTTTAGAATCTCCATCTATGTTGTCTATCTGTCGGGGTTGTCTCTACATTGGGTAACACTATAATTTTGGTTATTGGTAATACTTTTGATTTTTCTCGTAAGTAATTCATGTCAATTTTCTTGCACAGGCATCACTGTGACTTTTGTTTTGGTTTTCTCTGTCCATTGGGTTCCACTAACCATCAGTATTTGTAGTCACTTAGCGAATGCTAGTATTTTATGCATTACTGAAAGCATAATCTTTATCTCTCTGATTCTCTAAATTCTTTGACACTTTTTATATAACCGATCAGATTATATCAAGTTGACATCAATGAAAATGCAATCCATTAACTGATTTAATGTCTTGCATTATCTTTCTACATTTCGGTGATCACCTTAACATCTTCAAAAATTTAATCAGTTATATGTCATCACTATATGTTACAAATGCAACAATCCAAGTCATATAGAAAAGGTTTGTAGGTATAATGGAGTAAACCATAGAAGAGTACCACCTCCTATGAATACACAGAATAATGGAAATGATATTTGCAAGAGAATTACAGATTTAAAGAATGACTTTCATAATTGTTTCGAGAAAGTAGAAGATAACAACATTGGAAAGATATGGAACATTAAGGAGACAAGTGATATTTTGGTTCAAGGAGAGATAGTAGATGCTACTGGAT
The DNA here is from genome assembly GCA_018584345.1 of Thuja plicata. Lineage (NCBI taxonomy): Eukaryota > Viridiplantae > Streptophyta > Pinopsida > Cupressales > Cupressaceae > Thuja > Thuja plicata. Next base: position 982,232 of record MU226211.1, read on the forward strand.
CTTTGGCTGATGTTAACAAAGCTGAATCGACCTAATTGGCCGATCATGCCCTTAGGGGGAGCATTGCATAAAGATATCAGAATAAATCCCACCCCTGATTTTGAGGAGTAAGCTCTAGCAATATTAGGTATGATCATAGCCGACATCATGGAACATATATTTAAGAGTGCAACATCAGACAATGCATTTATTTTGATTGTGACATTTATAGCCGACTGGACAACATTGGATAATGTGAGATTTTAATGACTTAACATTGTATAAAGAACCTAATGATTATCTATTTCCTTACCATTTGATGAAGATTGACCTAAGGAGATCAGAGAGAAAAGAGATTCAGACTATCTAGCAATTACCTTGCGTGATCGATCAAAGAAAATACTCATATTTTAGCGTGTGAAAGGTATTTACATCACCTACTTATACATAAACTATGGATGGCCCATAATATTTGATGTTGTTGATAGACCTAGATATAAGTTTAAGAAACATCCTTTCAAATCCTGTGAAGAAGACCCTAAATGACCATTTTCTCTGACACCTCACAATGTATTGCATGTAGAAGACATTAGGGCATACATTCATTGCAAATATGACATATTGGTTATTGATGACATTTCTACTGAAATGGAGTACATGACTGATAATGGAATTATGAGAGATGAATTCAAACATGTTAATGAATTGAACATTATGAAAACTCTACATCTATACAAATTCAATGAAGAAGAATGGATTAAGATGTTGTTAAGTAGAGTTCATGATTAGTTTATCTAGATAGGCGAACAACCTATAAAGATATATAGTGACTTGATACATGAGATTATTGGATTGGACAATACTAGAATCATTCCTATATCAGAGAAACATGTTAGGAAGAAATTTGAAACCCTAACACATTTGAAATGGGATAGGTGAGCCATGACAATGAATGACATCTAAGATTTATTTCTATGATACCTGGTTACAAATTCTACTATAGTAGTAGACCTAATTTTGTATCCATTGTGTTATGCCTTGTATACCTGTCCCTACATTTTGTAGGCAACATATTGCATCCCCCTTTTCACTTTTTCTCTTTCCTTTGGTTCCTTGTTTCTTTTTTTTTTCCCTCTTGGATTTGCTTCCGTGAGGGTTGTCTTTCTTTTTCTTTTTGTCTTCTTTTGTCTCTGGGACCCGGTCCTGGAGTTTGTTTGTTCTTTTGAGTCGCCTGGATTCTGGACTCCAGGATTCTCTATTATCATGTCTTCTTTTGTTAGGAGGTGTGGATACATGGAATCCCTGGGCCCAGATCCTAGAGGTTTCTTTGCCCTGGAGTTTGTGGAAAGAATGCAATGCATTTTTACCCTAGGGGTCTAAATAGAAGTTACCTATCATTTTCACAATTACCGCAATCAAATACTTAGAGCACTTAGAGAGATTTCAAAGGCAATTAAGGTGATTAAACAACAAATTGATCCCTATGCTTAGTGGTTAATTGAACAGTGATCTACAGTGCTTGCTCATGGTTGATTGAAGGTTAACTTGTTGTAGAGCGCCTCCCATGCTCATCTTTCCAGCATTCCCCATGTTCCCAGGTAAGCCTTCGGCTCTCCCCTCTCTAGTTTTTGGCTCGCTGTTTCTTTCTTTAGTCTGTCTTATTTTCATTCTATTGCTTTTTTTCCACGCCTTTGCATCGGCTTTTCTGTCACCTCCTGTTGGTGGGTTGGCTCTGCCAGAGGGTTGTCCGCCCTCTGTGTAGTTGTAATTTAATGTATAATTTTTACATTGTCGTAGAGTATTTTTAGGTGTCTCTGTATATTCTATACATTGTGTAAATTTGTGTAAATATTTGTATATATATCCATTCTAGTCAGCCTACAAGTCATGCCTCAGCCCTTGTTTCATGCTTCGGCCCTATGTATATATCTCATGTATATCCCTTTGTTGCATTGAGGTCATTACACTCCATCACATCCAAACCAACTATCAAGCTTGTCAAAGAGACATTCACCATGGCTCAAACTCAGCACCTCATTGGTTTGATCCATGGTGGCTTTCTCTCTCCTCTGTCATGTCACCTTGATGGCAGGATTAATTTCCCATGAGTGGGCATTCAAATCCTATCCCATCTGGCATTTACTTCCCCCCTATTAGCCCACTTGTCACCATTAATTCTATTATGCTTCCTGTCACATGGTTACATGATGACCCATGTCAGCCAAGTATGGCTTACTATCAGTCATGTCGACAAAAGCTAGTTCCTCCAGACTCTGGGTGCTAAGAAGCCCCTAGGTCTTCATCCTATTTTTGTCACTTGATCCAATACCCTGGAGTCCCTAGGTGTTTGTCAGAATCTGATCCATATTAATGTTATTACTCCAAGATTTTGATGCATGTTAACACATTTTTGGGCAGGTGCAAAATGGTGGTGAATTCCCCAAATTCCTTAAAGTATTATATTTTATCATATCATGTATTGAAAGTTCTCCAGTCTTGCAGGTTGCAGATAGTTTGATCAAAATGTCTGAAGTGATCACTCCTGATAGCCCGGAGCTGCCTACTACCTCCACTTGGGTGGCTACAAAGACTAAGGCTGAAAAGATGCTAGCCAAGCTACCACTAACTTCCAAATACTTGAGGGAGGGTGTTCTCATGGGGTCTAAGGTGGACTCCAAGGTGCAAGAGATAACAGATATAGAGCCCAGACTTTGGGCTGAGATGCAGGGCTTGGTTCAAGCCATATACAAACTAAAAGTTGATGGAGATGTTATGGCTAGACATATGGCCACCTCCAGAATTATCAAAGCTACAAATTTCCCTTGCTTGGCGCAAGCACCGAAACTGATACTCCAATAGGTGATGCTCTACAACTCCCCCACCCGAGTTGTCTTGCTTGTCGATCCCCAACCACTACACTATCCAACAACTATTGTCTTTCTGGACATTGCCACTTTTATTTCAAGGTTGGGGATCCCTTAATTCAAGGGATCTGTCATTCTCACCTAGGCAAAATCATTAAAAGAGTTCAAGGAAGCTTCCCTTCTCTCTCAGCAACATCTTAACGCTCGGTGGCTGAAGTCCCTGGAAAGGGACTATAGAAAGATGGAGCTGGAGATTCCCCACGGGGATTTCAAAGAACGTATACAAGCAGGAATTATTTTTCTATGCAGGATCTTCAGAGAACCCCATGCCTGGGATTTCTTGGCATGGATGTACTACTTTCTCTACTACATCACCACCCGCAATCAAACCTTCAATTGGACGGTTATCATAGCCAACCATGTGGACACATAGCTGAAAGGAATCCTCTAGAATTCAAAGTTCCACATGACATCTTACATACTATGGGCATTGGCCCAACAGAGACTGGATTTTCTGGGTTTGCAGGCAGTAGGCATTCTTGGGAATGGTCCAGGTTAGTTGACTCCATGGGATCATTATCCCCAATTCTGGTGGGAACTTATTTTCCCAAATTTTTGCAGGGTAAATGATGCCTTCATTTACCAAAATATTTTGACACTTACCTAGGACTCTAGATTCTGGTTATCATAGGAGGTGATGAACTTGGTGAGTTCTTATGGAAATTATTTTATTCAATTCCAGCAACACACATATATTCGGGTGACCAGATTCTCCAGGAAACCCTATCTTCTCCCCTGATATTGTAGGGATAAATTCATTCTTTTAGAATTCTGCAGACAAATTATGGAGTTGCATGCCCTCTTCACATTGAAGAAGGTCACCAATGTTTCATTCCCAATTTCTTGTGAGAACTATTCTTGTAGTCTAGCCATAGAAAAGGAGGCAGACAATGAGCTGACGAGTCTAGGATTGGTGGAATTCCACCATACCAGAAACAATTTTGATCCATTGGATAAGATAGCCTTGGCACTTCCCTGGGCATCCCCACCACACATAGAAGATATTGAATATTTTTGGGTGGATTTCCAAGACAATTTTGATCTCTGAACCCACCAACATTCATATATGTCCAAAGGCCTGATCAAAGTCCTTGACCTTCAGGGTTTCTTGAAGGTTTTTTCAGATGACCGGCCACTAGAGGACCCATTGTGTAAAGAGTAGGAGTTAGACAAATTGGATCTCCCTCTGGTGGATTGGGCCACCCCAGAAGATTTAACAATCAAGGGAGTATGTTTCCCCATTATAGAAGGTAGTCATAAGTATTTTGCATGGGTGTGTCCCAAGAGCACCTGGAAAGGACAAATTGTTTGGGGGTCTGCTTCAACCTTCGAAGCTACAAGACCTAGCACAAGAAAGGGGAAGGAAGTAGAGGGTACCCCAGCCAAGGTATCTCCCCAGGGTCTGATCCCCATAATGGCATAGCTATAAGATAAAATGGAGGCATTGAGGCTGAAAAGATATAAGATAAGTGTGCAACTTTCCCAAGGCCTCCTTGCAACTCCAGTAGCATCTACTCGCCCAACGGGATCCCCATCATTGGCCGCAATGATGAGCAAGAATACTTTCACTGAGGTGGAGTCTACAAGTATTTTGGATACAAAGGTCCCACTAAAAAGAAAGAAAAAGTAGAAGGTGAACCCCACCCCAAGCACAGATGAAGGCCCTAATATGCCTAACATGCCCCCAGTGGATGTCAGTTCAGATTCCCCTGAACTTGAGAATATTTTGGATACCTCTCCCTTGCATGACAATTTTGATGATGTCTTCAGGATGGATGAGCTCATGAACCTACATGAGGATATAGATCACATAGTAGAAGAGATCACCACTCAGGAAAAAGAGGAAATCCCCAATGAGAAGGGAGTCCTAGAGCAAGAAGCTTCCACAGAGAAGGAAGTCCGGGAGGAAGCGCAAAAGGAGCAAGAGGAGCAGGAGAAAATACCAGTCTAAGAGACTGAGGATGAACCAAGGAAAACAAAAATTGAGCAACTGATGATTGGGAAAACTGGACCCATGAGATAAACCATACTCCCGTTCATCACACTCTAAACACCTTTGGTTACTCCGGGTGACCAAATGCCCCAGAGTACATTCAGTGAGGTAATCATGGCAGGCCAGACGCTGAATCTTGGCTTGATACCTTAGCCACCTCTAGAAAATGTTCCCATGGAGGAAGATACCCCAGCAAGTGATGTTGAGGAAGAACAATAGCAGTAGGATGAGGGCAGAACCCCCAAAGATATAAATGTTAATTCACCTGATGCTGAGAAGGATGGGGAAACCCCCAAAAATATAGGTGATGTTGATCTCAGTAGAGAAGAAACCCCAGACATCACAAAGGAAGATGCCAACATGGTAGAAAATATCAAGCCCTTCGAAGAGAGGGAATAGGAACAAGAAAAATTGAAAGAGCACGGTGACACTACAAATTCTGAGAATTAACTGTTGGATTCCAAAAGGAATCCTGATGCCTAGGTCTTAACAGCAAAGTCACCCTAGCCACCCCAATGGCTGGTGGAATCAAGAAAGAGAAAGGCCCTGGAGGTAGCAATAGGTGTTCCAATCTCCTTGGCCGAGATGATGGCCCAAAATACAGAGCCCAAGAAGCCTAAGAAGGCTCAGACTATCCATACCCTTCAGACTGGTCCAGTAGGAAGTATAGTTGTTGCAATCACAACACCTCCCCCAAATGCAGATGTAGTAGCGGTAAGGCCAGAGGTTTACACTATTACAGACGTAACATTGGGGAGGAGGGATAAGCAGGGAAATTTGAACCTGCTGAAGGATGCCACCAAAGTAATAGAGGCCTAATATAATAAATAGACCCAGAAGTTGAAGGAGGAAAGAGAAACCAATGCCAATCTCCTCGCACTTCTAGAAAAAATCTCACAGTCCCTGGCCGAAATCCACCCGGAGGCTTCCACCTGTAGATTACCACTTGCACAGGGTGATGTAGATGTTCTAAGGGCCATGAAGAAGAAGGCCCTAGCTATAGATAGATGGATAGCTGAGCATATAGTAGTCGTAAGGAAATTCTTACAGGTGTCCCTCCCAGATCTTTACTCAGTCCACCATATTTTGAGCCAGGCACACACTATCGTCCACCTATGGGAAAAGAGCATAGAAAAGTATGAAGGGTAGAGAACTGGATTAGCATAAATAATGAACTCCAGAGAAGAGGCCATTACTCAGGCGGGGATTTTAGGAGAGGAATCAGTTGATTTCCTCTGGGTCCAATACTCTAGACTTGACCTTAGGATTGAGGTAAGCAAGCAACTGGTCATGGCCCTTAAAGAAAAGGCCATGGAGACAAAGTATTTGCTAAATTTGTACAAGGGATTCATTCCAAGGGTTTCAAAAGTTGATACCTTTACCATCAGAATGTGCACCCCGGAGGACTATTTCCTCAGCAAGTATGATGAGCTAATGGAGTCCCAGTATCAGTCTGCTAGAAAATTTGATGGAGGGAAGTTGTCAAGAATATCCAAAATGATTCTCCAGTCTCATGACTCCATGAAGATAGTTGATGAATTCATAGAAGGAGCTGGAGAAGTTGAAGAGAAGGTTGGAATCATTTGCGATTGGTGGGGCAACATTAAAGACATTGATGAAGGTGGCATCAGTCAAATTCTCAAGGCATTTAAGAATGGAAAAGAGAAATAAGGTTTTCTAGATTCTGGAGACGTTCACCAATAGAGTGTATTTTTGTATTCATTGTTCTTTCAGAGTGTAAGCTCCTGGATCTTGGAGTCCTAGATCTAGAAATTTTGTATTCTTTTAATGACCCGCATCCAGGTTCCCCAGAGTCGACCGGTCATCATTAGGTAGTTAATAAGGGTGTCATAAAGTGGGTGACCCCAGCAAGGTATGTAAACTTGAGGGATGGTTCTAATAGGTGGTCTTTCTAAGGCCCCACTCCAGCATAGCACCTGGCGCATCAAAGAAAATGAGCCACTTTCACATTAATGAGGCATGTAGCCTTGATCCTTGGGGGATCAGATTTCTTCTATTCTCCTTTTGGCTATCTTCTCAAGGCCAATTCTTCCATACCTCTTTTCTTGTCTCATTCTTCTGACATGTCAGACCTTTGTTCTTCTCGAGTTTGTTGCAACATGGTGCAGGTAGTACTGGCCACCAAAAATTGTATTTTATTATTGAGTGTAAAGATAAGTTAGGTTAGTTTTAGGGAAAACATGTGTATAAATAATAAGTCTAACCTCATTCCAAGGGTCGGTGAAATTGATGATTTTGCAGTCCATAGCTATAGAATTTTAGTATTTTCATTTCTAGCAGTTGCAAAGCTCAATGCTCCTTAGCTCTTAGAAGTTCTTGGTAGATAGATTCTCCCTTGGAGCCATTATTGTACGCACCAGTGCTCGCTGGAAAACTGTTAATGAAGAAAGAGGAATACTAGCAATGATGTTGTTAGCATTCTGACCTCTGGATTAACATTCTTTTGTGTTGTATGTTTCTAATGTCCCTTGCCCTGATATTTTAAAGTAGATTAATGACCTTCTTTTCCCCTCACTATTGAATATGTATGAACTGATGGTTCTATGCGCACTCAGTATTTTAGTGTAGTATGTTAGAGCGTGGTTGATGTTTTAAATATATTTGCATGACTATAGGTATATGGAATACTTCTAACCCTGGCCTATCTTTTAAAGTTTATTTGGTTAACTAACGTGTGATTGTAGGAAACCCCACTTACTTAAATCCCCAAAGAAGACAAGCCGAGATAACCAACTATCCCCCTGAATAAAATAGTCACACTCCCAACTTAGCTCCTGCACTGTCGAGACGTGACTCTCACATGCTTGAAGGCCCGGAGAATTTTTTCCCTAGACAACCTTTACAGGCAAATTTGGCTGGTTCCCTAGTACCCGATGACAACTTACATCTATTGGAAGACCCAGTCACAAAGTCCCATCAACACACTAGAGTAATTATGATGGCTTACAGAATGGTGAAAGAAAACACAAAGTATAATTTATGTGAAGTATTGGCACAATAGTTTTTGGAAAATGTGAAGTTGATAAAGAAAGAAAAATACAAAGCCTTTAGATTTGGTTCACTGCTAATGCATATGTACATACACATTGAGCATAGATTTCCAGGAATGCACCCTAGTGGTTGTAGAATAGGGATACCTACTAGTATTCAAATTTCAAAGAGTTATCAAAGACAAAACAACACATGGGTTGATGGAGAGCTATTTGGTATGATCAAAATTATTCAGAGACAAATGAAAGAAAGATACAAGATTGATGAAGATTTAGCTGAGAAATATAAGGATACAATCTGTTTCATGGTTGAAACTGATTGTGTACATTTTGAGACAGTTGTTCCAAGAAAGAAATGGTGCTATCGTATAGGATATGAAGTAAGTTCAGATGTACTGACCATGAAGATCAAACATTTTATAGCATCTAAGATAGATACATCTAAGAAGAGATGGGGTACCTATGAAGAAAAATTATTTGAGGTAAGAGAAGAACAAATGAGAGGCTCAAGGAAAAGAAAAGTTGAAAACATTATTCATGAATGCAAAGTTAAGGTAGGATTGACTAAGGAAGATTTAAGGGAATTAAAAAGGAAATTGGAAGAATGATCTTATGGATTGGAAAGCTCTAGTACTTCAGCCCTTCCACATCCTGGAGTTGTGATAATAGTTGTTGCACCTACTATAGTTATTGATGTAGACACTCCATCATCACAGAAGACCTCGCAGGTAGTAGAATTGGTTCCTAGAGTGAGCACTAGATCCTCTAGACAAAAATCACCACCTAGGTAACTGAGGACTATGAGAGAAGAGAAAATATCAGTTAGTGATAAACATGTATGGAAACATGACTTGAAAATGATTGAGAAGAGAGAAATTGAGCAGGGAAAGCTGGTTACAATAGACAAATATTATGATAGGTATGAAGAAATTGACAAACTTAAGATTGAAGACATTGTAGTAAATCATTTACTTTTTTTAAGAAGAATCTATTGGAGATTGAGGCCAGTGTGCCTAAAGAGTTTTATGGGATATTAGAGATAAGAAAATAGTTTGCACATATTGAAGATGAGACCATCAGAAATCAAGTGATTGACAATATGCTACCTGTAATATCTATACAAGAGAGAGATAGAATATCCAAAGAACTGAAACCCTTATTAAGGACAAAGGAAAGGCTAGTAAAGATTATGGAAAGAATGTATGAAGATGTTACTGAAGAGACTAAGAAGGCACTAGATCATATATGTATGTCATCAATTCTTGAGAATACTGCACCTACTAAAACTACAATGCCTACATCCTTAGGAATGGCAGAGAGTTCCAAGACACTTAAGGCAAGTGTTCAGAAAAACAAACATGACACACAACCAGATTTCTATGTTTCTGGTGTGCCTGTGACACTTAACACTTCTCATGATGATAAGGACCCTTTTTAATAAAATATTGATTGTACTATGGCAGAGAATGAAGAACAAAAGAATGAAGAATACAAAGAGGAAGAATAGAGAGAGGAAGTACAGAAAGAAATGAAGCAGAAAGAAGAAGAAGAAAATGATGAAGTGAAAACTGAGGTAAACACATCTTCTATCTTATTGTTGGAAAGAAAAGAAAAACCTACAGATGTTGATGTTGATTGTATGGATGAGGATGAGCTTGTGAGCTTAGCTTTCATCGCACTTACTAAAGAAAAGAAGAGATTAGAGTAGTAGAGTGACAAGAAGACTAAGGTAATGACTAGAGAAATTGATACTATGAACAAATTGCTTCCAGTACCTATTATTTTCTAGAGCAGAGATGATATAGAAAACTTAAAGATGGAACTAGATGAGTTTGATGGTCATTATGAGAACTTGGTAAAGATTGCAGAAGAAAAGGCAGAGAAGAAAAACTCAGAGAAGAAATTTTTTGAATTTTGCCAGTCTATCTCATGGGACTTGGGAATTCTGAGAACAAGTACAACAAATGAAAAAATTTGTGTTGCGCATGGCAAGAAACTATTCAGTTATTGCATAAATCCTATCAGACATGTTCAAAACATTGAAGACATTATTGCCAAGGACAGGGAAACCTTGAATAGTATGATGGACAGTTGTGAGACCTCTTCACAATCTATAATGGAATTGGACAAAGAAGCAACAATAATTTTGGCTAAACTAAATGTATTGGATATTGTGAAAGGGAGAGTCATAACAAGGTTTGGTTTTTTGAAGAGTTTAATCACTCCTAAGCTATCAATTATTGAAGCCCACTTATCTGACATGGAGAAAACTATAGAATCTTTGGCTAACTCTATGCCAACAGAGTTGAAAGAAGCAGAGATAGCATCATTTGCATTAAATATACTAATTCATGTTATTCATCTATTGATTAAGTCATGGAGTACAGAAGTGAAGATCTTGGAAGATTCCTTTCAAGATATTATGAAACTGGTGAGTAATCACTAGTTCTATTACATCTTATGCACCTTTGTCATTGTTTTCAAAGGGGGAGAAGAGAGAAGAGAAAAATGAATAGAGGAGAAGAGGAGAAGATAGTCCATAAGGGAAAAGAGAAAAACAAAATAGAGGAAGAAGAAGAAGAGAGTTTTTGTTTTGTTGGAACACTTAGTCATTTTTTTTGTTAAGTGTTGCCATCAATGTCAAAGGGAGAGATTGTTGGAAAGTGATCAATTTTGTGTGCTATGGTTCACTTTTTGGTTGTCATTTATAGAAACACATCTAGTATATTGATTGATTGATCTGGAGTTAAGTTTGGTTATTCTATTTTGAAATCGACTAAGTACAGAGCAGAAATACAGAGGTATTTTGGGTATCAAATATCAAGATAAATGATTTATGATGAGAGAGCTTAGAAGGAGATACTATGGAGTATGTATGACCTCCATCTAAGATTGATTTCATTTTGGTAAATTTTACAGAGAGTTACAGTGAAACAAAGACAGACGACAGTAGCAGAACAGTGATACAAAGCAGTTGAACTGAAGCGATGATTTTGGGAGTATGAAATAGACTCCTAGAAAGATAAGATAGATTATGTTTGTTTATAATCTATATTTTTATTATTTAAGAGTGTCGACGATGTATTTGATATTTTCTTTATCAATTGTATTTTGTATTAAGAGCCGACTATGTAAATATTTAGCTAAGAGAGTCGACTTAGCAAATGATATATATATATATATATATATATATATGAAGATATTTTGTAGAGCGAAGTATGTGATGTGAGATATGGTTTTTGGGAGATGCGAATGGAAGAGATGAGGATTGACAGAGATCATTGAAGAGATATAACATGAACTATCTAAGCATAGTTGATGCTTGTTTTGTTCATTACTGAGAACACTTTGTAACAAAAGTATGTTGTAAGAGTTGTATGCTTAGTTGGCCCTTAATAGGGTGTTGTATACCTTTAACAAGGTTTATTTCCTCTAACAAGGAATTGAACTATGTAATATTTATCTCCTAACAGGGCTAGGTCTCCTAATAGGGACACTATAGTTTAGTGCATGCTTGTAGGTATCATCCCCACCAGTGTTTTCCCTTGGCTAGGGTTTCCTTGACAACAAATAATGGTGTTATGAAAACTGTGTTACTGGTTTATGTTTCTTTAATTTCAGTATGCTTATGGTTTATGTTGAATTGGTTCAAAGTTTATTTTAAGATTTGTAATACTGATTCACCCCCCCTCTCAGTATTACCCAATCCTAACACACTATTCATCGGGTAATATTGTGAAATTTTGTGCTCGGGGTTCATTATCCCTCAAGGTTTACTGTCACTCAGTGTACATGATTACTAACAACAAAAAAATTTGTCTTTTCAGATTTTTAAGTGTTGTGACAATATGTGTATGAGAAATCATACCACATCAAGTTAAAATCAATGACAATACAATACATTAACTAATTTTAATGTCTTGCATTTACCTTCTTCATCTCATTGATCATGAACTTTGTTATCTTCAAACATTCAATCAGTTATAGTTCATCCGAATTCATGGTATAGAAAGTTGGGTTATGCTAGTCAGCTAGCTACCTTAAAAAAACATTGTACACAAGGTGGCTTATCTTAAGGAAACTATTGCCTCTGTAGGGAATTTATAAAAAGGGGATCAGTTTTACAGAAAGCATAGTCTCTGTAAGGATCTATGAAAGAGATCAGTCTTAAGGAAATCATATTCTCCTTAGGGATCCATAAGAGATATCAATCCTAAGGAAAGAATAGTATCCTTTGGGATACATGAGAGAGATCTATCCTAAGGAAAGAATAGTCTCCTTAGGGATTAATGAGAGAAATAACTCCTAAGGAAAGAATAGTCTCCTTAAGGATCCATGAGAGAAATCAGTCCTAAGGAAAAAAAATTATCCTTAGGGATCTATGAGCTTGCATAATGTACTTGGAGACCACATATATTCCCCCCTCCTTATGATGGTAACATAGGACTATGATGGAATCATATGTAAAAGAGAACAAGGATTCCTAATTTGAACAACAAATAGATATCCTTAAACAATAATATATACCATAACCTTAGCAAATAAGGGAGACTCTTGTTAGCCAAGGAATAAATATTTGTGAAAGAATATAAACAAGAAGGAAGAGACCCTTGAAAGGAAGAGATCTTAGCTACAAGACATATACCATCCAGAGGAGTTCTTGAACAAAGATAACATTTTCAAGACAAAGAGGGAGATGAGAGAAATAATTTTCCCTTTTATACCCCTACTGCTAGGTAAAAAATGGGTTATTCGTGAAGGATGATTAAAAAAAGGGGGTATTTTTGAATTATAGACATGTTTTTGGGCATGAAAAAGGTTGAAAACCAAGATGTAAATATCCTAAAAAAAAAGAGAATATCCTTACATAAACAAACAACTCCATGCAAGAAATAATATCACATGAGAAACAAATACCTCATAACCAAGAGAAAATAGATCCTTAGAAAGGAATAAAATATTGATAAAATGAAATGTTTCCTCCCAAGGGTGAAGGAAAGGGAAAAGATAAAACTTTATATACCCTAAGTGATAGACATTTTGTTGAACACACACAATATTTTGAGAGGGGGGTGGGTGAATCAACAGAAAAAAAAAATCTCACTTTATTAATCACCTATCTTGATTATTCACCTCATAACATATTCAACAAATAATGAAATAAAATAACAACACATTAACACCCATATTTGTATACGTGGAAAACCCAAACTAGGAAGAAATATGGTGAGCACTTAACCACAAAGATAGATCACTGATATATAGTTTGAGTACAAAGATAGTTTGATCTCACTACTCTAAACTTGCAACAAGAGGCTCATTACCTATACAACACTAGATATAGATAGGAGCGCACTGCTCTGGACTTTCAACAAAGGCTCACTTCCAAAGTAGAAAGATACATGAAAGAAATTGTGAACCCAAGACTCATTGTCCTAAAGACACGATACATATAACTCTTCTCAATAGTTAAAGAGTAATTCTCCTGATAATGCATCTAGCCTGCACAACTCTATCAACTTTAGTAACACACTATCACACCTTTACTTCTTTTCCACAGTCACAAAATCACAACCTCACCAAATGGACTCTAATATTTTGAATCTCTTCTTATAGATCTTCACTATCTCAGATACAACTCTCTTACATTTTTCTAAATCTCATATTGTACTTATATACAAGATAGGTCATTGGAATTATAATAAATTCAGCCATAAACAAATTACAATTCAGCCATGCCAACAACAAATTACAATAAGTTTCATGCAAAAAGAATTTGTACCAAAACATAGGTCACACATAACATGAACTTACCTAGATAAGAGATAACCATTGAATTCAATCCCAGACCAAAAACATGAAAAATGATCCACCCCAAGAGAGAGAGGGAGCTACATGTTACACATAGCCCAATATCATATCAACAATTATCAGAATAACTTCCATAGTTATCTCAAATGTGTAGCATCACACTGCCCAAAGAACCATACAACTTGCTAGATGTCTCTAGACCTCCACATTCTATGTTGAGATCCAATCTCTATATCTTATGTCATGTCACTTGCCAGTTGTCGACATCATAATCCACCGCAACACATTTCTACACTAGAACACAAACTAGTCATAACTGAAACACTTGGTAATACTATTTTTGAATTACTAGGAACAATTTTTGGATCACCAGGAAACACCACAACCAAGAGCAAAACCTAAATACAATACAAATCACATCTTAACATCTTTAGCCTTTATTTCTAGAGAAGAAACCTTCTAAAAAATAAAATTGAATAACTGTCATCATCAAATGTATATCCCTATTACTGAATCACTTACTTGTGAACCAAGGAATATAACACAAAAGCACTTACAATTGTCTTCATGCTCATGATCTCTAGAATACATACCTATCTTCCACTATTCTATAGAACTGAATACATATCTATCATACATTTTTATATAACCAATAAATGCATACATGTATTTCATTTTTCTAAAACCATTGAATACATATCTATCTTCTACTATTATGTAGGTTTTGTAGCACTAACATCTCCAGCACATAGCCTTACTTCTTCCAGTCCAATATCCAACTTTTGAACATATAAAGACCACCAAATATACCTAAACATGCCTATAGCACATACCTTCAAACCATAGGCTTTGAGAAAATAGAGAAAACACCTCTGAACCATAATGTTGGACATCAATGACAACAAACAATAACAAAATAATAGACATATAATTCCAACAATCTCCCCCTTTGTCATTGATGGAAAATAACCACCAACAAAAATGTTTCATAATATATTAATCACAGTTACTCCCCCAAACTATAATTACTAAAACATATTTTCAACTACAAATTTTCCTTATCTTTTTCCCCCTTTTCCATCAAGGACAAAGGGAACAAATGTTCTTACTACTTTTCCACTTGGATAACAACAATTAACATCAATCCAGAAAAGAAATAAAACTGAAAGCTCCACCTAGACAAATGCATAACTCTAATGCACTTAGTTAAAAGGAGGGGAAACAACCCCAAGCTTCTCGCAAAGATAAAAAAAAAGTATCCTAATAATACATTGAAACTTCATACAACATATATTCAACAATATTCAGTTCTCTAGAATGACTCTACATGGAAATAATATTTTCAATTGATAGATCATCTTCATTTGATGAGACAAGAGAAGCAACATTCTTCTCATTATCAAAAATAATGGATATTTTTTACATAGCTTCAATTATTATAGCATTAGTCTCCTTTGGTATATTGATCAAATTTTTAATAATCATCATACATTCTTCCTTTACAGTCCCATAGGACAACATAGTTTCCTAAACAATTCTAGGCTCTATAGCTTCTATGTAGAAGAAATTCTTATCAACATATAAGATAACATCATCCTATACCAATCAACAACCTTAGGAGAAATCCTATTTCTTGGAAAAAAAGAAAAAAACATATCCTTCAACTCATCAAATAATATTCTAGAAGCAATAACACTATTATCTAGGCTATATAGATGCATATTAATTTGTAAACTAACAAAAAAATCATTTCTCCAATCCACATTTGAACACATATTAGCATGTACAACCAAACAAATAATATACTATTTATTGAACCATACAATCACTTTTTGTGACCACAAAACATAAATGTTACCTTTAAAAAATACATCAAGCCTTATTGTCATGCTAAGAAGATGTTCAACAACCAACCTAGAGGGGGGGAAATGATTTGAATGAAAAATCCCCCTCAAACCTTGCACTTTGAGTCATTTAATAAAAGAGGGAACAACACCCAAAATGGATGTTGAAACACCTTTAGAAGCATCTTCTATTATCTCCATAAAATGAATCTTGTTCTTTCCTTCTGAGTCTTTTGTAACCATTGGATGATCATCTTTTTCATCCATAATTTTTCAAAACCTTACAATATGTCTTGCCATGTTATAATTATAGAAAATCATATCATCCTTTTTCATTCTTATAGTTTCATTATTCCTGACATTGATGTTTATATTCAATATTTTTGTGTCCATATCTACTGCAAATATAGCAATATTCATTGAAGTTCTTAACATTTCTATGTATATTCATTCTAGTTCTTCATTGAGCCTCCTTTTTTCAAAACTTATTATAATGATAGAATCTTCCATTAAAAAACATAACTCCTTATATGAATTCTACATTCATTAGCTTTGTTCTCTACTTTATTGCAAGAAAAAAATTTCTATTAATAGATGAGTACATGTAATGAATAGGAGGAAGTCTCCAACTCATCAGCCCCTTTTTGTCTTTGTATTTTTCCTACATCCAATCTACCAAAACCTTTTTGTCTTCCACTTGCTTCTAGTATACCAAATTATTTTTTTCTTCCACCTTCTTTCGGTCTACCAAGTACCTTTTTTCTTCAACTAGCTTCTAGCCTATCAAATTCTCTTTGTTTTCCACTAGTTTTGCAGATTCATTCTTCATTTCCTCAATTTTCTTTAGTAATGCAGAATCCACTTTGTCTTGTTTGAGTTCCATCTCAACTTCATCCCCCCAAATTCTATTTCATTGAGTTAGAAAACATAGATTCTCATATTTATTTTTACTATAATAGATATTCCCTAGTTCTCAAGCATTTTGCAGCCCTTTTATCAGTGTTTTTCCTTCTAATAACACAGCCATCAATTTTTAACATAACTTCATAACCTTTCTTACACATTTGATGAACACTTAACAAATTATGTTTCAAACCTTCAATATAATAAAAATGATTAGTTCTATGCTTACAATCATTCAAAATGGTTCCAATGCCTTTGAGTTGTGCACTTCCTTCTCTTGCAAATATGATTTATCCTCCATCATATTGTTCCAACTTATTAAATCTTCTCTTGTCACCTATCATATGGGTTGAGCATCCAAAATCTACAGTCTATGCACCTGCAAAAACTTTAGCATGTAATGCAATCTCCTCTTTCTTTTGTGAAATAGCTAGAAATAGAGTTTAATGCCCCACCAGGGAACCTTGGAGAACTTAGCCTAAACATGACACTAAGTTTATGGAATAATTTTTTTTTCTTAAATGTTTACTAATAATATTGATAACAATGCGGAAGCAATACAATGAAGTACATGACATACATGAAATACAACTCGTACATAGATAACATTTCTCGAGGGTTCCTTGACGTAGAATTACTCAAACATAATAATCTATGAATAAAAATTATAAGAACTAACATAAAGGATATATCAACTGAATCCAATAACATACATCTCGTAATAAAAGATTACATGTGCACATGATACCAAAGGGTATACAACCTAATCAACATCCACTGCACAAGTCGCAAGGTATGTAATAATACATAATTAAACAATACAATGCATCCTCCAAAGGATGATAACCAATATCCACACATGGTACAAGTACACAACTCATGTAACTGAACAAGTCTCCATAAGACTAAGAAGATGAAACTACAACAAAGAACATCCAAGCATGAAGAAGAACAGTCAGAATCTCAATGGTAATAAGAATCACTACCACCCGACCGCGTGGAACCAAAGGTCCACTCCCACCATGCTAAGGAGATAGTAACAGACACACTCACGTGGGGTATACAACAAGAAGGCAACATCAAGGTATACATGACATCATACTCAAATACATAGGAAGATCCTATAAGTTCACTAAACCATAATAAGGAACACTAAACAATACCACAGGTAACCGACGCAAGTAGAATAACCTAAGTTGTATATAGGGAAGTGTCATCACATAAGCCTAACCTTGAAGGTAACCCTAGTAGTACCTCTTGACTCTAGCCTCCAAGTGACACTATGTGGCTCAGTAATCCTTTCGTGAAGACAAGGATCCCAACTCTCATCCTATCATGTGACAACACTCAAGGCATAGGTAGACACTCAGACATCTTATTAGTTCATTTTAAACCCCTTTAATGTTTCACATTATCACTTATTAAGTAACTTGCCAATGAGATACCCTAGTAACCTCTTAGGGCCCTGGACCCATTGCAAGCCACTTCCCATCAATACACTTAGTTAACCTACCTAGGCTCATAATCAACACATGAAGGTATACTTAGTTCTCAAATCGCATCTTGCCCACTCAGGAGCACATACGTTCTCAAGTAACCATACAGTAACAAGAGTACCCTCATAAGACCATAAAGCACCTCATAACTGAATCAGGTTGGGGTGTAAGAAGTCAGGACCATAACATCACCACAAAAACATGAACTAACATAACATAAGATACCATGCAGAAATAAAAACCCCAAAACCTCTTGTTTTTCATCCTAAGGTCATCTATCCCAACTAGATACCCAAGAATGAACACATCCATTCAAGGAAAGAAAACATAGTTCTTTCCGATAATCACTTCAAAATACAACATTCATGATAAAACACTTTCAGAAGGAACTATTCAAGTCCAAGTAATATTCACATCTTTAGAAAGATTAAATTCAATTTTCAGTAATAGCATAACGATAAACAAATTTATAATATCTCAATTATCCAAATTCATTTACCATTTAAAATTACTAACAAAATATAACTAAATGTCAAGAACATACACACTAAATCCACTATAGGCTAATTTATAAAACTCATGAAATATAAATTAACCTAATTAATAATTAATAAATTCAACTATAATTACAAGGTAATAATCATGCACATTTAATAAATTGAAATCAATAGTATACATTTAATATTAATTTTATATTTCATATCCAAACACCACTCCACTAAATAATCCCTCATCTTCAGGTATTTAAAAACGTCCACCATTAAAATAAATATATTAATTAATTAATAACAATAATAATTACTCCTTGGATATAAATGCTATCCTCTAGATTAGATTATACAAAAAACCTCATTCAAAAATCTTCAATAGTCTAACAACTATTATTTAGTTTAATTAAACATAAAGAAAATAATAATTAAACTAAATTCTCTTTAAAAAAAATCATATTAAATAATCTAAATCTAAATGATATTAATTAAATTTAAATATAATTAATTAAACTAAACTTATTTAGAATAACTATTACATTTAAATAATAATAATAATAATATATTAATAATATATATTAATTTGAACTATTTTTAAAAATTATAAACAAAATTTATTAGAAAAAAAATTTAAAAAAAAATTTGATGAGGGTGGGGCCACCACCTCCCCAACCCCCATGCGCATGCTTCCCTAGGGAGTAGGGTGAGGGGAACACGTGGGGTCTCACCTCCCCCACGTACCCTCTATCCCACCCCACCCCCCCCCTTTTGCTTTTTTTTTGCGGAATTGGGAGTGACACTTCCCATTTTTGGGAGTGACACTTCCCGTTTTTACGAATCTGACATTTGTTTCTCTAAATTGCAATTCTGGATTCGTCAAGCAAAATCGGGTTTAGACACCAAAATGAGTGGCATCATCTTCCCACTGAATAGGTGGAATTAGAAATCATATTCTGGTTTTGCAATAATAAGGTTTTGAGTCAAATTCCAATTCCCCAAGATGCAAAATTGGGATTTCAAAACCTGATTTTGTGATAATAAGGTTTTTAGTCTAATTCCAATTCCCCAAACAAACGGGGCCTTATGCAAAGGGTTTTGAGTTTTCTAATAAAGGTTTTTTTTATATATTGTTTTTATTTATTTACTAATTTTTTTTAAAATTTACTTTCTAATAAATTTTGTTTATAATTTTTAAAATTAGTTCAAATTAATATATATTATTAATGCTTTATTATTATTATTATTATTATTATTTAAATGTAATAGTTATTCTAAAATAAGTTTAGTTTAATTAATTATATTTAAATTTAATTAATATTATTTAGATTTAGATTATTTAATATGTTTTTTTTTTCAAGAGAATTTAGTTTAATTACTATTTCCTATATGTTTAATTAAACTAAATAATAGTTGTTAGACTATTGAAGATTTTTGAATGATGCTATTTATATAATCTAATCTAGATGATAGCATTTATATCCAAGGGGTAATTATTATTGTTATTAATTTATTTATTTATTTTAATTGTGGACATTTTTAAATACCTGGATATGAGGGATTATTTAGTGGGGTGGTGTTTGGATATGAAATATAGAATTAATATTAAATGTATAATATTGATTTCAATTTATTAAATGTGCATGGTTATTACCTTGTAATTATAGTTGAATTTAGTAATTATTAATTAGGTTAATTTATATTTGATGAGTTTTATAAATTAGCCTATAGTGGACTTAGTATGCACGTTCTTGATATTTAATTATATTTTGTTAGTAATTTTAAATGGTAAATGAATTTGGATAATTGAGATATTATAAATTTGTTTATCGTTATGCTATTACTGAAAATAGAATTTAATCTTTCTAAAAATGTGAATATTACTTGTACTTGAATAGCTCCTTCTGAAAGTGTTCTATCATGCATGTTGTATTTTGAAGTGATTATTGGAAAGAACTATGTTTGCTTTCCTTGAATGGATGTGTTCATTCTTGGGTATCTGATTGGGATAGATGACCTTAGGATGCAAAACAAAAGGTTTTGGGGTTTTTATTTCTGCATGGTATCTTATGTTATGTCAGTTCGTGTTTCTGTGGTGATGTCATGGTCCTGATTTCTTACACCCCAACCTGATTCAGTTATGAGGTGCTTTATGGTCTAATGAGGGTATTGTGGTTACTGTATGGTTATTTGAGAACCTATGTGCTCCTGAGTGGGTAGGATGCGATTTGAGAACTAAGTATACCTTCATGTGTTTATTATGAGCCTAGGTAGGTTAACTAAGTGTATTGATGGGAAGTGGCTTGCAATGGGTCCAGGGCCCTAAGAGGTTACTAGGGTATCTCATTGGCAAGTTACTTAATAAGTGATAATGTGAAATATTAAAGGGGTTTAAAATGAACTAATAAGATGTTTGAGTCTCTACCCATGCCTTGAGTGTTGTCGCATGATAGGATGGGAGTTGTGATCCTTGTCTTCATGAAAGGATTACTGAGCCACATAGTGTCACTTGGAGGCCAAAGTCAAGAGGTACTACTAGGGTTACCTTCAAGGTTAGGCTTATGTGATGACACTTCCCTATATACAACTTAGTTTATCCTACATGCATCGGTTACCTCTGGTATTGTTTAGTGTTCCTTATTATGGTTTAGTGAACTTATAGGATCTTACTATGCATTTGAGTATGATGTCATGTATACCTTGATGTTGCCTTCTTGTTGTATACCTCATGTGAGTGGGCATGTTACTATCTCCTCAGCACGGTGGGGGTGGACCTTTGGTTCCACACGATTGGGTGGTAGTGATTCTTATTACCATTGATATTCTGACTTTTCTTCTGCATGCTTGGATGTTCTTTGTTGTAGTTTCATCTCTTATTTTTATGGAGACTTGTTCAGTTACATGAGTTGTGTACTTGTACCATGTGTGGATATTGGTTATCATCCTTTGGAGGATGCATTGTATTGTTTAATTATGTATTATTACATACCCTGTGACTTGTGCAGTGGATGTTGATTAGGTTGTATACCCTTTGGTATCAGATGCATATGTAATCTTTTATTATGAGATGTATGTTATTGGATTCAGTTGATATATCCTTTATGTTAGTTCTTTATAATTGTTATTCGTAGATTATTATGTTTAAGTAATTCTACGTCAAGGAACCCTCAAGAAATATTATCTATGTATGAGTTGTATTTCATGTATGTCATGTACTTCATTGTATTGCTTCTGCATTGTTATCAATATTATTAGTAAACATTTAAGAAAAAAAAAATTATTAAAAAAAAAAACAAGTTTGATGAGGGTGGG
>MU226211.1:1004039-1020609 GCA_018584345.1 Thuja plicata
ACCCCCATGTGCATGCTTCCCTAGGGAGTAGGGTGAGGGGACCACGTGGGGTCTCACCTCCCCCACGTACCCTCTATCCCTCCCCCCCTTTTGCTTTTTTTCACGGAATTGGGAGTGACACTTCCCATTTTTGGGAGTGACACTTCCCATTTTTACGAATCCGACATTTGTTTCTCTAAATTGCAATTCTGGATTCATCAAGCAAAACTGGGTTTAGACACCAAAATGAGTGGCATCATCTTCCCACTGAATAGGTGGAATTAGAAATCATATCCTGGTTTTGCAATAATAAGGTTTTAAGTCAAATTCCAATTCCCCAAGATGCAAAACAGGGATTTCAAAACCTGATTTTGTGATAATAAGAATTTGAGTCAAATTCCAATTGCCCAAACAAACGGGGCCTTATGCAAAGGGTTTTGAGTTTTCTAATAAAGGTTTTTTTTATATATTGTTTTTATTTATTTACTATTTTTTTTTTAAATTTAGTTTCTAATAAAAAATTTTTATAATTTTTAAAATTAGTTCAAATTAATATATATTATTAATGTTTTATTATTATTATTATTATTATTTAAATGTAATAGTTATTCTAAAATAACTTTAGTTTAATTAATTATATTTAAATTTAATTAATATTATTTAGATTTAGATTATTTAATATGTTTTTTTTTAAAGAGAATTTAGTTTAATTATTATTTTCTTTATGTTTAATTAAACTAAATAATAGTTGTTAGACTATTGAAGATTTTTGAATGAGGTTTTTTATATAATCTAATCTAGATGATGGCATTTATATCCAAGGGGTAATTATTATTGTTATTAATTAATTCATTTATTTATTTTAATGGTGGACATTTTTAAATACCTGGATATGAGGGATTATTTAGTGGGGTGGTGTTTGGATATGAAATATAGAATTAATATTAAATGTATAATATTGATTTCAATTTATTAAATGTGCATGGTTATTACCTTGTAATTATAGTTGAATTTAGCAATTATTAATTAGGTTAATTTATATTTGATGAGTTTTATAAATTAGCCTATAGTGGACTTAGTATGTACATTCTTGATATTTAATTATATTTTGTTAGTAATTTTAAAGGGTAAATGAATTTGGATAATTGAGATATTATAAATTTTTTTATCGTTATGCTATTACTGAAAATAGAATTTAATCTTTCTAAAGATGTGAATATTACTTGTACTTGAATAGTTCCTTCTGAAAGTGTTCTATCATGCATGTTGTATTTTGAAGTGATTATCGGAAAGAACTATGTTTGCTTTCCTTGAATGGATGTGTTCATTCTTGGGTATTTGGTTGGGATAGATGACCTTAGGATGCAAAACAAAAGGTTTTGGGGATTTTATTTCTGCATGGTATCTTATGTTATGTCAGTTCGTGTTTCTGTGGTGAGGCCGTGGTCCTGATTTCTTACACCCCAACCTGATTCAGTTATGAGGTGCTTAATGGTCTAATGAGGGTATTGTGGTTACTGTATGGTTATTTGAGAACCTATGTGATCCTGAGTGGGTAGGATGTGATTTGAGAACTAATTATACCTTCATGTGTTGATTATGAGCCTAGGTAGGTTAACTAAGTGTATTGATGGGAAGTGGCTTGCAATGGGTCCAAGGCCCTAAGAGGTTACTAGGGTATCTCATTGGCAAGTTACTTAATAAGTGATAATGTGAAATATTAAAGGGGTTTAAAATGAACTAATAAGATGTCTGAGTCGCTACCCATGCCTTGAGTGTTGTCGCATGATAGGATGGGAGTTGTGATCCTTGTCTTCATGAAAGGATTCCTGAGCCACATAGTGTCACTTGGAGGCCAAAGTCAAGAGGTACTACTAGGGTTACCTTCAAGGTTAAGCTTATGTGATGACACTTTCCTATATACAACTTAGTTTATCCTACATGCGTCGGTTACCTCTGGTATTGTTTAGTGTTCCTTATTATGGTTTAGTGAACTTATAGGATCTTCCTATGCATTTGAGTATGATGTCATGTATACCTTGATGTTGCCTTCTTGTTGTATACCTCATGTGAGTGGGCATGTTACTATCTCCTTAACACGGTGGGAGTGGACCTTTGGTTCCACACGGTCGGGTGGTAGTGATTCTTATTACCATTGAGATTCTGACTATTCTTCTTCATGCTTGGATGTTCTTTGTTGTAGTTTCATCTCTTAGTCGTATGGAGACTTGTTCAGTTACATGAGTTGTGTACTTTTACCATGTGTGGATATTGGTTATCATCCTTTGGAGGATGCATTGTATTGTTTAATTATGTATTATTACATACCCTATGACTTGTGCAGTGGATGTTGATTAGGTTGTATACCCTTTGGTATCAGATGCATATGTAATCTTTTATTATGAGATGTATGTTATTGGATTCAGTTGATATGTCCTTTATGTTAGTTCTTTATAATTGTTATTCGTAGATTATTATGTTTAAGTACTTCTACGTCAAGGAACCCTCAAGAAATATTATCTATGTATGAGTTGTATTTCATGTATGTCATGTACTTCATTATATTGCTTCTGCATTGTTATCAATATTATTAGTAAACATTTAAGAAAAAAAAATTATTAAAAAAAAACAAGTTTGATTAGGGTGGGGCCACCACCTCCCCAACCCCCATGCGCATGCTTCCCTAGTGAGTAGGGTGAGGGGACCATGTGGGGTCTCACCTCCCCCACATACCCTCTATCCCATCCCTCCCTTTTTCTTTTTTACTTTATGCAAAGGGTTTTGAGGTTTTTTTTAGTTCTATGCATACCATCATTCAAAATGGTTCCAATGTCTTTGAGTTGTGCACTTCCTTCTCTTGCAAATATGATTTCTCCTCCATCGTATTATTCCAACTTATTAAATCTTCTCTTTTCACCTATCATATGGGTTGAGCATCCAAAATATATAGTCTATGCACCTGCAAAAAACTTTAGCATGTGATGCATTCTCCTCTTTCTTTTTTGAAATAGCTAGAAATAGAGAATCCTTAATCGTTTCACCAATATCTTAAACTTCAAATAAGTATTCCTCCATGGAAAATAAACTCTTTTTACTTTTTCCTTTGAAATTTTTTCTTTTTATAAAATCATATATTTCTTCTATTTGTCTTTTATATCATCATATTTTGATTCACTATAATATTCCTTATACTTGCAATCATTAGAAAAATTTCCTATTCTTCCTCAATTAAAGCACTTAAGAGGTATCTTACCTTTGTATTTACCAGTGACTTTCCTAAATATTCTTGAAATAAATTCTTTGGCTTCCTCTAACATCTTGGATGTCTCTAGCTTAACTTCTTTGACAACTTTAAATGTAGTCTCTCTCTTTTCCCTTTCAACTTATGCAATCTCAAATGCAAAAAGTGAACCAATAAGTTGATCAATTGAATACTAGCCTAGATAATTTCTTTCCCTTATTGAATATTTCATTAGTATGAACTCCTTTGGTAGGTTTAATAATATCTTAAGTATAAAATTTATGTCTTCTAGATGTCCACCAACAACTTTGATTCCATCAACTACATCACTAACTTTGTATTTGTAGCTTTCAACACTCTCATCTTTTGCCTTTCTTAAGAAATCATACTTTGGTTTTAGGTTCATCAACCTTGCTTGTTTTGTCTTTGAATATATTTCATATACAAATACCAACTTATCCCATATCTCTTTATCTCCTTTTATACCTTTCATCTTTCCAAAATTTATGTCACATAAATTGCTAAAAATTGTTGCTCTTGATTTCACATTACCTTTTTTTTCTTCTTCAGTAGTCAAAGGTCTTCTAGGAGATGGATTGCAACTAGTGTGAATAACCTCCCAAATATCATTCTTCAAGGTTTCCAAATACATTTCCATCTTGTACTTCCAATAAGGAAACTTTGTGTCATCAAATATTAAAGCCTAAAAGTGCAAGTTCTATGCCATCCTGGATTTGCCTCAAGAGGTTAAGATTCTTCAAGAGAAACTAGCTCTAATTTCAATTATTGAACACACACTAGATGCTAAGAGGGGGGAGAATCAACATAAACAAAAATCTCACTTAATTACTATACTATCTTGATCATTCACCTCATTACACATTCAACAAATAATGAACTAAAATAACAATACATGAACACCAAGATTTTTATACGTGGAAAAACCAAACTAGGAAAAAATATGGTGAGAACTTGCCCATAAAGATAAATCATTGATATTTAATTTGATTAAAAATATAGTAGATATCACTTCCTTGGACATGCAACTAGATTCTCCCTACATATAGGACACTAAATATTGATAGGTGCTCACTGCATCGGACTTGCAATAGAGGCTCACTACCAAAGTAGCAAGATATAGAAAATACCTTGTGTACTCAAGACTCACAGTCCTAGGAACAAGATACATAAAACTTAATATATAAAGATTAATTCTCATGATAATGCAATTTTCCTGCACAACTATGTCAACTTCAGAAACACATTTTCACTTCATTTACTTCTTTTCCACAGTCACAAAATAGAAACCTCACAAACTAAACTCTACTCTTCTGAAACTCTTCTTATAGATCTCCACTTTCTCGCACACAACTCTCTTACATTTTTACAAAGCTGATACTATACTTATATGAAATATAGGTCATTAAAATTGCAATAAATACGGCCATAAAAATCACAAGTTGGCCATGTCAACAACAAATTATAATAGGGTTCATGCCAAAAGAATCCAAACCAAAACATAGCTCACACATAACATGAACCAATCTGAATAAGAGATAATAATTAAATACAATATCCAGACTAAAAACATGAAACATGATCCATTCTAGGATAGAAAGGGAGCCATAAACATGTTACACATATCCTAATACCAAATCCATAATCATCAAGACAACCTTCATAGTTATCTCAAATGTGTAGCATCACACTGCCCAAAGAAACATATCACTTGCTATCTCTAGACCTCTACACACTATGGTGAGATCCAATCTCTATGTCAGATGTCATGTCACTTGCCATTTATCCACGTTTGAAACCACCACAACACATTTTTGAACTAGAATACAAATGGATCATAATTGCAACACTTGGTAACATTGTTTTTGAATCAGGAGGAACAATTTTTAGATCACCAAGAAACACCACAACCAAGATCAAAACATGAATATAATAAAAATCACATATACACATCTTCAATTTTTTTCAAAGTTTAAACCTTCTACAAAATACAACTAAACAAATGTCATTGTCAACTATATATCCATGTTACTGAACCATTGACTTCTGAACCAAATAATATAACATAGAATCATTAGTAACCATCATACTCATGGTCTCTGAAATACATACTTGTCTTCCATTATCTTGTAGCATTGAATGCATATCTATCTTCTATTTTTATGTAGCCACTAAATACATACTTGTCTTCCACTATTTTGTAGCCATTGAATACATACATGTCTTCCACTATTTTTTAGGTTCTGTAAAACTAAAATGTCCAACACACAACCTTTCTTCTTTTAGTCAAAAATCTAACTTCCACACATATCCAAACCACTGGATATACCTGAACATGCCTTCATCACATACCTTTGGACCATAATTTTTGAGAAAACTAAGAAAATACCTCCAGACAACAATATTCAACATCAATGAAAAAAAACAATAAGAACTAAATATACATATACTTCCAACACATTTATAATAAACACGTACTTTCAAGAAATGATAAGGTTGTGAACAAGGTTGTAAATCTCCTTGCAAAGAGAATATCCTCATATAAAAAAACAAATTCATGCAAAAAAGGATATCATGTTATAAAAGAAACAAGTCAACAAAGGAATATTGTATCTTTTGGAAAGGAAGAGAAAATGAGTTACGAGAATCAACTATACACACCTTCCCTATTTCTAGGTAAGGGAATACTTTGCAAAGGAAAAAACATAATGCACCCCAAGTGAAAAGGTCATTTATAATATACATGCATTTTCAAGAAATAAAATGATTATAAACTAGGATGTAAATCTCCTAAAAAAAGAGAAGATCCTCTGATGGCATTATTTTGCCATTAATATGCAAAGAAGATCTTTGGTAAACATACACTGAAAGACAGGACAAAGAGAAAACCAAAAAAACATATATAAGAGATCATTGAAAACTACTAAGTACAACGAAAACTGATGACACAATTTTGTGTGTAAACCGAAAATGCAAAATGGAAAGGATGAAGAGGAACCTGAAAGTGGAACCCGAAAAGAAGGTCATAGTGAAAATCAAGGGAAAAATCAAAGAGGAAACTGAGATACAGTTCAAGAAGGATCAATGAGAAAGAGTCTAACTGACTTCAGAGCATAACCAATTGACAAAAATCAAAAGTCAGTTGAAGCCCGCAAAAAGTGGATCTGACTTCCACGTCAGATAAAATAGTCTTATTCTATTTATAGATTTTTGATTTGTTTTTAAATCTATTTCTTTAGGGACAAGAAACATTAATGTAAGTGTTTTAATCAATCTAACTGATTTAAAACACATAGACTAGGAGATCAAGGTCAAGTTGTAAACCTGTGATCTAGAGTTAATATTGTTTTACCTGAAATTTGATTAGGTCAATCTATCTTATAAATAGATGTTGTAATCATTCATTATTAAGTATGTGAGAATGTATGAGAGGATGAATGAAGCATACGAGCACATCTATGGATCAGGCTAAAATTTCAAGAACCATAACAGAAAAAGGTGAATTTGGTTATCAAGAACCAAGAACAGAGACTACCGAGTATTAGAAGTATTATTCAATCACATTAGGTGATATACTTATACATGTAATCTTAAATGGATCTGTAATCAGCAATAGGAGATTGCATACACCAGGTCAAATTGTAATTTTCTTACATTCTAACAAGTGAAGCAAAGTGTAAAAATCCTTTCAAGGAAGGTGGATTTAACCATCCAATTATAAATCTCTTAACCGAGTGCACACTAAATAGTGTTTCTAAATCTCTTAACAAAGTATACTTTAACAGGTCTCCATAGATACTCTTAACCAGGTAGATCATCAGAAGTGGTAAAATTGTAAGCCTTAACTATTCCCTTCCAATCTGCAAATAGTGAAGAATTTGTGGGTGCCATCCCCACCGTAGTTTTTACTTCCTAACATGAGTTTTCTGTGATATCATATCTTGTGTTATGTGTCAATTACTTTCATGAATGTTCACATGTTTGATTAAGTTTATGAATTGATAAATCTTACATCAAGATAGTATAGAACAAATGGTTGGATATACATTTTATAACTCTCAAGCATAAAGGTTAATAGATACAAAAGTTTTAGAGGTACTGATTCACCCTCCCCTCTCAGTACACACTTCCCATTAATTCCAACATTCTCGTGTAAAACAAACAAAACCATGCAATAAAGGATATCATGTTATAAAAGACACAACTCAACAAAGGGAGAACATGGGTCCTTGAGAAAGGTTAGAGGTTTAAATAGCACCCTTGCCCCCCAAGAGTGAAGACAAGGAATAATAAATACTATTATGTTTCTCACAAACTATGATTACGCCTAAAATTGCACCACCATGAATGACAATGAGCCCCCAAAGGATAGGCTAGAAATGTCACATAGTGAGGACTGACACAATAGGAACTTATATGTTATTTAGAACAATAAATAAAAAGGTGTCATCCATTGTTACGTGTCATTTGAATCATACTACAATCAATGAATTCTTGAAATTTACACTTAAAATCATAACATTCATTAGTCTTATGGCCACAAATTTGATGATACATATAATTGTAAGGATTGTCTTTTTTGTGTATGTTTTTGTGTATGTTTGTTTTTCAAAGGAAAGGGAGGATAATTTATGAATTTATTGAATAAATGGGGAGGTTGTAAACCTAGGGATTCTTTAGATAAGTGTGATGTATATATATCATGGGTCTCAATGCTTTGTTTCACATATCCTATACCATGTCCATCATCAAGGTTTGAAATATCAAAATGAGAAGAGTTTCCCTTAAGATGAATCAGATTGAAATTTAAAGAGGCCTAATAAATATCCATACATGTATCAAAGTAAGGGATTTGAGTATCAAATTCAAGGATTATATTTTTACTATGGAAGGTGGGTGTAAAATCTAATGTTACCCAATCATCATCTTGAAGAGTTGATGGTATGGTTTTTTGTATCAAAGAAAGAATAGTATTAGCTTGATTAGGATCTATATTTGTTAAGGTTTCATTTGCAGAAGGGAGGTAATTAAGGATATTGTCCTCTTTTTCCCAAGTGTGTTCATGAATAAGGGATAATTTAGGAGAAAAACAAACATTACTCATTAATGCCTCATCTCTAGAGGGAAGGTTATTTCAATGGAAAGGAGGGGAAGTTTCATTGTGAGAATTGTTAATGATAACACCCTATTCTACCACAAAATTATCCTATTTCACCAAAGTACTCTTATGGGTGAGGTACATATCAAGAGGATAATCAACATTATTCTCCAATAGATCACCAAAAAGGGAGGTCATTGAGGGAAGTGTTAAAAGTATCTTCTTGCATCAATATGTTCTCATAAGGGAGAGTAAATTTGGGAGAGGAATCATTGATAGGTTCATAAAGGGGATTGTCATAGATCTTAAATCCTTGGATCACATTAATCAACTTTTGGAAAAAGGATGGTTTAGGAGACATAGAGGAAGACTTAATAGAGATGATTGCATCAAGGGACTCATCTAACATATCAAAGTCATCGCTGAAAAAGGGATTATCAAAGGTAGTAAAACTATGTAAAAATAAACCTGACATTTTATAATAAAATAAGCTAATGTAATGAAATAAAGCATAAAAGGACTAATCTAAATACATATAACAATGGATGAAAATAAATATTTTTGTATTTTTATTATTTTTAACATTCAAATACAATGGAAGAATGAAATAATGAAATAATGTGCAATTTTTGTGTGTGTTTTTTAATCAATCAATGCAAAAATAATACAAAATAAAAACTAAATACATAAAATGTAACAATGCAATGCATACAAATCAGATCTAAACACCAAATCATAAGTGGAAATGTTATGGTTCGGGTTCACCAAAATGTACAGTAAGGTAAGGGAACCAAGGGAGGTCAATCCAATTTCCTTATTGCACATTAGGAAGGAAGATGATCCACCAGGCTTAAAAGGACTTAAGCGCTAAATGAGTCAATAATATTTCTCTATAGATGATTAGTGTTGAACATGCCAAATAACTTAGAAGTGGGGTGAATTAGTTATTCATAAAAACTTTCAAAAACTTTTACTATGCTGGTAAAAACACAAATCATACAAATGATAATCAGAGTTATATCAATATTAGCTTCTATTTTGTCGTAACCACATTAAGAAATCATAAAAAATGTAAACATGAAAGCATAGAAACATAAACACAAAGAATAAAATAATTTATGTGGAAACCCAAATAGGGAAAAAACATGGAGAAACTAATTCTCATGAAATGAAACACCAGTTAAGGTGACTTCCACAAAGGCTCACTGTTGGTTTGTTCACTACGGTTGGCTCATTGGTCATTGGGCCAATTACAAATAGGCTCACTTCCAAATGGTCTCACTGTCAAAATATAAGAAATGAAAGAAAGAATACACCACTAAAGTCACTGTCACCGATACTCCACAATACAAAAATGATATAATAGTCTGTTATCAATTGTATCAACTCACATGGAGATATTTTACTTTGCATATTACTCGCATACAAGCAACCATATGAAAAACTAAGAATATCACTTCCTTTATACTGCTTGATGTCATGAACCAAGTTGGACTAAACCAATTTGAAATATGTCACACTGAAACATTCCCATGGTAGTAAGGAATAAAATGTGGACCACCTTGCAAAATTCAACACATTACACAATCTCCAAGATCTTTGGTATGATTTGATATGATCTACACGTTACAATTGCATCAACCAAAACACAATGAACATGTTCAAGATAGGAGTGATCCAAACCAAATGCTTCGCCATATTTTTCATGCTAAAAGGCACCATCACCAACAAGAACATCTTTCGGTGAACACTTCTACCGATACACAAATGATATCAGTACACACATCAACCGATATAGAAAATCAACCCAATTAAGGATATGTTGACATTAATGACAACCATTATTGATAACATCATGCATAACATCAAATTCACATTCTAATCGATTAGATGAGTTGATTTAGAGGGATATCATTGGATGATGCAAGATATGAGGAAAAATAGACAAAAATGACAAGAAAAATACATAGACTAACAAAAAATAGACAGCCACCTACAGGTACCAAAAATAGAAACTAGAGAGCACCATTGACCTGTGATTTTAATTTGAGGATATTTTTTAGGGAAGAGGTCACCTTACTTTTCATTTTCCTTGTACTTTTTGATAATTGAAATTGTAGAATATCTGCCAGATCTTGTACTTTCCAAATTCAAAACAATGCATCCACCACTTGTTCCTACACACATAAAAGAAGGAAAATCATTGTGTAGAGAGGGGTTTTCCTCAGTTAACCCTAATTTGGAATCAACCTTCAAATGAAATGAAATAAATGGAAGGATGTTATAATATAACAAAGGATATATCTAAAAATAAAGTGTATTATATCTTGGCAATGTAAATGCTTCTTTTAATATGATCAAGTTTGTTAATGCAATAACTTTGACTTCACACAAAAAACAAAAAGGAAATCATGAAAGACAAAACCTTGTGTAATGGGTGTTGTAGTTTGCAACAATGCTTGATGAAGAGAGAGAATAATGACTTGAAGGGTTGAAGACTTGGATGCTCAAATGAATGTTTATGAATGCTTGCACAATGATCTTCTTCCTTGATGATGAAATTCTTCTCTTGGCCTTCAATGAGGGAAAGAAGCTTGATCCATGAAAATATTTCCTTGAAAACACCTTAGAATGCTCGAGATCTTGCTTGAGGAATGATTGAATGTGTAATTGTAGGAGAGAGCTTAAAATCTTGATCATGGTTACCAAAATGAGGAGAGGTAGGTTTCTTTTATAGGTCTCTCATAACATTTTGAGGCTCAAAACTCAAAGGAGGCTGACATAAATTTAGAAATCTCTAAGTCCAAAAGATGGACCCCCAATTTCAATTTCAAGAAAAACATCAAGGAAGAAGGCACCCTAGGCATCCTCTTCCCACCAATCAGGCTTGAAATTAAAATCATAGGTCCCACATATCAAGGGAATGTTATATTTTGAGGTACAATTGATTGTAGTGTCAGGAAGAAGTACTAAGGCCACAAATAGTAACATAGGGCCCATGTTTACTAGTAAATGATTGAATTGGTGAATAATTTAATTGAGCACACCTTGAAATAAGGGCTCACATCATTTTTTGGTGATTTTTAATTAAAAAATACTTATATTTGAATTTAGGCATTCACTAAGTAGAACATAAAGTCCTATGATGAAAAACACACTAAGGTGGGTGCTAAACAATCATGAAATTGTACACACCCATAAGGTGCATACAGTTTACAATGGTACACAACCACTCTCCAACTAGAAGAAATGTTGATGTGTTTGTACTATTTTTACAACTACACAATCCTAGAGATATTCATTAAGAGACATTGCATGAAACCTACAGATGTTAGTTAAGATCCTCTTTGCCAAATTCAACACCAACACGTTTAGGAAAAAACTTTTCATGGGGGATAAAAGGTTAGAAACCCTTTATCCCAAGTCTTTCCTTATTGTATTAATGACTTTGGACAAATATTCTTTGTAAGTTATCACTTGAGCTATTATGAGTAATCTTGTGGAAAATAAAAGACAACATTAATATATCAATATACATCTGAGGCATAAGCTATTATAAATAATTCTACGTAATTCGAAAATAATAGTTGATGATAATAGAACTAGTATAGACATGAATCATAAGTTAGTTTATGAGTATCCATGAATTATACTATATTAAACATTGCTCAAATGAAATTTCCTTCTCAAAAAAGTCAACAATATTTTGTAATGCAATTTAAACAATGAATACAATATTATTCATTTGTAATGTATTTTATTAATCAATACAATATTACTCTCGTGCATTTCTAATCTTACAATTTTCAAATTATTCCCTTTCCTCTAATACTAAAATGATGTATACATCTTCATTTTAATTATTTAAAAAAGTTCAATAATAAAACACTTTAAAAAATATCCTCAAACCTAAAATTACAATGTCAACCATTTCCTACACATTAGCACCCCCTCACTGTGTACCACAAATATCAAGTATACCCTTCTCTTATATTTAAATACAATTGACTAAATTGACTCAAGTTTTTACGCCACTTGGAACACACTCCAAGCTATGTGGAATAAATCCCCATCTTACATGTATAGAACTTTGGAGCACTTGAATGAATTATATTATATTGAACATTGCTCAAATGAAACTTCCCTTTCAAAAAAGTCAACAATATTTTATAATATAATTTTGAATAATCAATGGGATATTCATGCATTTTTTATCTATTAATTATTTCTATGTATTTTATATCTTTAATTAATCTATTTAAATAAATCTCAACCCATTCATATCATATTGATTAAATTATCTCATTTCTTCTAATACTAAAATGATGAATACAATCCTATTTTTGTTATTTAAAAACTTCTAATAATAAGATATTACGTTAGAAATACATTTTTGTCAATTGTGCCCACCATATTAGTCCTCTCACTATTTAATGCAAAAAAATTGAACAATTCATGGACTAATGAATATATCGTCTAAATTCAATTATGTGAGTTTTTGCATCAAATATTGACGCAAAAACTAATACACAGTTGAACTCAAAAGCTATCTTCATTATTATCACTATTTACCATAAAGTTCAAGTACACTGCTCTCATTTTTAAATTATATCGCCTAAATCGACACAAAATCTCAACCCATCCATATAATATTGATTAAATTATCTTCTTTCCTCTAATTACTAAGATGATATATTAAATCCTATTTTAATTATTTAAAAAACTAAAACCATAGATAGTAATGCAAATAGTTTTTTAGATTATACTATGTATGAATTTTTAGATTGATGTTTTGAATCACACCTAGTGACCCATCATTAGGAAAAAGTAATCCAAAAGGTCAATCTAAAAATTAATACACATATAATTCCAAAACACCATTTACATTACTCTATTAAAAATGTCAAGATTTTATAATTACTTTTTTAAAAAAAATTATTACTTTAGAAATACATCTTTGTCAACCTCCCCACCATATTAGTACTCTCACTATTTAATACATTGATTTTTGACAACAACTGAATTAATCAATACTTTGATTCACACTTTATGATCTCTCATGAATCACACAATGTAAAAAAGATGATGAATCATAGAATAAAAATGATGATAAATCAGAAAATATAATAAAAAACATTAAAACAAAAACTAACACAAAGTCCAACAAAGAAGCTATCTTCAAATCTGGAATTGGAAAATAGGAATTGGTGAATTGATATAGGCCAATTCTAATTTTGGTCTAAAATGAGCATTCTCCAATTTCACCTCAGAACCTGGAATTAGAATTGAGGCATGGAATAGGAATTAAGAATTCAATTTTGAGAAGGGAAACCAACTCCCGTTTTCCATTTCTAGGTCAATTCTAGCAACCAAATGGGCATATTTGAAGGTACCGCCTAAATTGACCCAAAATTCTTAAACTACTTATGTATCTTATATGCATAGTAGTACTGTGAGCCTCTTTAATGAACATCTATTCCAAGTGGTCACTTTTAATACTTGACCATAAAGTGGACCTCGATTGGATGCACCTTTCACACTATATTTTCTCTATATATTAATTAAGCCGATAGGCTTTTTATTGTGGGCATCACCCATGACGGAAAATTGTCATGCAGCCGATAAATTGTCTTATACCGCAACTGGGTCCAAAATTGTCATATAGTTCTATAATTTTCTTGAAATTACAATTAAAATAAAATAAGATTACTAAATATAAGTTACATTATTTTATAATTTAAATATTCTAAATTAATATGTATAATTAAGTTAATTAATATAATTAAACTATCAAATATATATGAATAACATATAAATTATAAATACAATTATACTTAAACATTTAATTTATATAATATAAAATTATATATTATTAAACTATCAAATATATATGAATAACATAAAAATTATAAATACAATTATACATAAACATTTATTGTTAGAATAACTAGAGGGGGTGAATCAATGGCCTTAAAATAATTCGAAAAGATCAAACCAAAACTTATATCTCAAATATAATTTCCTTAGTTATCGCTCAGTCCATCAAGATGTATGCCTTAAATAACTTCAACAAATATATACTACTTGGTAAGATATATTGTTTACCTTTTCTAGCTTTTATCGAGTAGCAGCTGTATGCACCCTAAAATGGTCGCCTAGACTTTAGGCCCCATTTATTATTTTTATCATTTTATCAATTTTCTGAATCAATGTTTTGAAACATTTTCAATTCAAATCAATTTCCTTGATCAAATTATAATTAATTCAATTTATTCAATTATTTCAATATTTTCTAAGGTTTGATCATTTTTATTTAATTAAAAGATTTAATCTCCCTTTTAATTAAATTCCTTTTATTTATATAAATTCAATTTCCCCCATTTAATTAAATAAAATTCTTCTAATTTATTTAATTAAAAAAAACCCCCTCTTTTAATTAAATAAATAAAAATCCCACTTAAAGCACTTTATTTGTTGAAAAAGGAAATAAATTAAATGAAAAAGTAAATAAAATGCCTTTTTCATCACATCCTCCTAAGTGGTGGGTTTTTGCCTCTTAATCATAGCCTTTGATTTTTTGCCTCTTAATCTCAATCGTTCACTTTTCCTTAAAAGGAGACCTCTCCTTCTCATTCAACACACATCTTTTTCATAGTATTGTTATGCTGGAGGTTTGGAGAGCAATTTTTGAGGAGCATTTGAGCATTTGAGCTTGGATATTGTAACTTCTCTCTTCTTGTCTCATTCTTCTTGCATCCATGGCTACTCATATAGATTAAAATCATTTTTATTTTCATAGATTAGATTTGCATTTGCATTTTCTTTCATAGACTAAATATGTATTGTTATCATTTAGATTAATTTCCTTTCATGCATTGTAATCATATAGATTAGATCTCATTTTCATGCATTTGAATCTCTCGTTTCATGGTGTATTTGCAATAGACACAACTAGGTCAATCTGAGGGCCTTCATTTTACATTTTTACACTCCATGACTAGAGAGCTATGGATCAATATCTGAGGCCTCATTCTTGAGTAACCTTGAATGGAATGATTCATAGAAGTGTGACAACATTTATGCACACATTTTTGGCGCCCACCGTGGGGCAGAAGATTTGTTTTCTGTCTCTTTAGCTATTTTTTGTCAATTTATTTTTGGATATGAAATATCCATCTTTCTCGTACTTGCTATTTTTGTCTGCAGGGAAATTTTGTGTGACATTTTACAGGTCTGCAGGCAAACTTCTATTTAATTTTGTGTTTCCTCATGCAGTTCTATGCGATTCTTCGCACGGCTCTATGTGAATCTTCACGCGACATTCAACACCAGGCTATAATCTGGTCTGTTTTACTGTTTTCTATATTTTTTTGCTGTCTCTGTATTTCTTCGCGTGAGATTTTTTACTTCTTCACGTGGCTATCTGTGAATCTTTGCGTGGCTCTCTTCGAATCTTCACGTGAGTGAATCTTCGCGTGGCTCTCTGCGATTCTTCGTGTGAGATTTTGTACATCTCGCATGGCTATCTGCGAATCTTCATGCGGTTCTCTGTGTTTCTTCGTGTGAGCATTCACACTAGAGATCTATTTTTTATTGTTATATGATTAGATCTCTAATTTTTCATGCTAACCACTAATGTTTACTATTTCCAGTGGTTTGTGATTTGTTTTTGTCGTTGTTGTTGCTGATTTGGACTTGCTTGGATAAACAACAAAACAATTTGCATAGCTTGGATTTGAGGTATTTTATTGCTCTCTATAACATTTGGATTTTTAGAATTAAAATGAACACATCATGTGTCTAGCTTGAGTGTTTCTTGCTTTCATAGATCACATTTCCAAATTGGTGCTCTAAAATGGACCTAGATTTGTTTTCTTGCATATATGTTTCACATAGTAATTAGGCCCTATGTACATTATTTATGGCGATCTTGAGAGAGTAAGCTTCATTCGCTTGTCTTACATGCGAAGCTCTTCTTGACGATAGATCCCCTTGTAGGTAGGGAAGGATTTTGTTTTCATCTCATTGGTCAACTTGGTTTGGGCTTCAACTTTTGGCAATGCTTTCTCTCTTTGGGGGATTGGTGTCATTTATTGTTGTGTGAGCGTTGAATGAGGTGATTTCAAATTAGTGGGTCAATGAATCATGTTTTCTATGTTTTGGTGAGGTGAAGAGGCTAGAGGATTATGCTCTTTTCCCTTTTGGGAGAATCAAAAACTTGGAACCCTTGAATC
>MU226211.1:1044980-1057854 GCA_018584345.1 Thuja plicata
TCATCCTAGAATAGTCATCAACAAATAGAATAAAGTATCTATCACCATAATAGCTCTTTGTTCTCATTGGTCCACATAGGTCAGTATGGACTAACTCTAGAATAGCATTAGATGTGTATGTTTTTCTTTTGAAACTAGAATTTGTCATATTTCCTTTTTGACAATTCTCGCACATAACATGGTCGGGCTTTGAGATGCTTGGTAAGCCTCTCACTTTTATCTTCTTACTTATCTTAACCATGTTGTCAAAATTCACATGACATAACCTTTTATGCCACAACCAAACATCTTCATTTCTAACCAATAAACTTGAGTGGTCTCACTATTACCAAGATAGAATAGATTACCTTTTG
This sequence comes from Thuja plicata, assembly GCA_018584345.1. Classification (NCBI taxonomy): domain Eukaryota; kingdom Viridiplantae; phylum Streptophyta; class Pinopsida; order Cupressales; family Cupressaceae; genus Thuja; species Thuja plicata. The sequence goes on from MU226211.1 coordinate 1,045,334, forward strand.
TTTGTTCACCAGTACCGATAAACTTTCCTGTTCCATTATAGATATTTTTCTTTTTGTTCTCAAATGCAACTCAGTGTCTTATTTTACTCAGCTATGAAACACTCAATAAATTATAGTTAAGTCCTTTCACCTAATATACATTTTCACATCTGATCAGATTATTCAATATGATGGTACCTTTTCCTTCAACTGGGTAAGGTGAGTCGTTACCCATCCTAACTGATCCACCATTATAATATTCAAAAGTTTCAAAATTTTCTTTATCTCCAGTCATGTGATGAGTACAACCACTATCAATAATCCAAACATCATTTTTGCTAACTTTAGATATGAGTGTAGTTTCAACATAACTTTCTTCTTCGTCTGAATCATCCTTCATAGCAACAAATACTACCTCAACATCTTCATCAGAATCAGTAGTAGAATTTTTAGCTTTGTTCTCAACCAGGTTAGAAGCCTTCTTGCCTTTGTCCTTGTAATCTCAGTTATCTCTTCTGTCAGAGTGTCAGTTGCTTTTGTAGTCTCGGTCATCACTTCTGTCATACTTCTTTTCATAAGATCTGTCATTGTTTCTTTCATCCTTTCTCTTGTTAAGGCATCTAGTAGAAAAATGTCCAATTTCTTTGCAATTAAAATAGACCAATGGTAATTTACCTTTATATATTCCTTTACATCTATGTAGTCTCCTAGCCATTAGTGCCTCAAGTTCATCAAGTTCTTGTTCATCACTATCACTATCATTTCTCATAGTGTATTTGTTGCTAGATTTGCTTATTTTCAGAGAAGATTTGAATGCAGACTTAATAGTTGATAAGACATTGTTGTCATAGTTTTTCATCTCAAATAAAATAATTCTACCAATCAAACTATCAAGAGTAACATTGTTACTAGCTACTGCTCTCATTTCTTGAATTGTAGATACTCTAATAGCATAAACAGGTAGTAAGGTTCTCAAAATTTTACTTACAATTGTTTCTTCCTCAAATACTCCTCCTACTCCTTGGATAAAATTAACAACTTCTTTGATTCTCTCACTGTACTGAGTGATGTTCCCTCCTTCTTTCAGTTTTAGGTCATCAAACTTTCCTCTTAGGCTTTCAGCTTTAGCTCTCAGCACATTTGCATCTCCTCCATATACTAGCTTGATTTTGTCCCACATTTGCTTTGCAGAGGTGAAAGATTTGACATCTTCAAATTCAACATCAGATAGTGAAGAAAAAAGTTCTATCATCATATAATTGTGTTCATGTTTCTCTGTCAATTGATCAACAGTCAGAGGTCCAGTAGGTGCAACATATTGGGTATCCAAGTATTGTGTGATATCATTTCCAATACCTGATAGATGAATTCTTATCCTACCTTTTCATGATTCAAAGTTGTCTTTGTTCAACTTAGGCACATCCCTTTTACTCATCTTATGATCTTTAGCTTAAGTCCCTTTAAAATTTTCTTCCAAGCACCAAAGCTCTGATACCATTTGTTAGAATAACTAAGAGGGGGGGTGAATCAGTGGCCCTAAAATAATTCCAAAAGATCCAACCAAAAATTATATCTCAAATATAATATCCTTAGTTATCTTTTAGTCCATCAAGATGTATGCCTTAAATAACTTTAACACATATATTGCTCGGTAAGATATACTGTTTATCTTTTCTAGCTTTTCTTGAGTAGCAACAAATAAACTTAGTGTTTACCGACCAATCCAGTTTCAATAATGTGTAAAGAAAAATATCAATGCAATGAAATAAATAAATATTTGACACATATATTTTAACGTGAAAATCATGTTAAGGGAAAAACCACTTGGGACTGGTAACCCAAAATTTTCACTCTTTTGAAGTAAGCTCAGTGAAGAGACAACCCTGTTAAAGGTTACAAACACACTGTTAAGTGCGACCTTGTTAGAGGATTTAAAACCAACACTTTATCTTTTGACCTAGCACTCACTATGTTGTCAAAAAGAAAACCTTTTGATACTCTTTAGTATCTCAATACAATAAGGATGGTTAAATCCCACTCGGTTAAGAGATTTTTTGAATCAATGGTTAAACTGAGACAATAAATGATCTATTCACAATACAACTTTAACTTGCAGATATTCAGATCTATTGTTAGTCCAATAATACCTCTCTGATCAATATGATCTTCAATTCCTTTTCTCTCTTCTTTCTCTGTTCTTCTCGGTGAATGCTCTGTCCTTTATTGCTTGGTGTCTGCAGAATTCCTTGGCTCTGTTCTTTAGCCTATATGATCAGATCTGCATGAAGACTTCTACCTTCACCAGAATTATATTCAGCGTTCCTCTTTTTTCATAATGAATTCCTTGTCTCTTTATAGACATGATTAGCTTCTCAATCTCCTTATTTTTTTTGTAGATCACTTCTTGATCCATAAAACTCACCATGCTTTCTTTAATCCGTAAAACTCTCCTTCAATTTTATTCTGAAAATATCTCCATGATAGCTGGGAATAATATGTGCTTTAAATCTCCCTCTTTTCTTTAGTTCAACTGATCGTTAATAATAAAGCAATTAATCAATCAGTCTAAATATAGCTCCTGCCAGCTAAGTGTTTTGTCATTCTTTAACTTTAGTTCTGATCGATCATCAACTCCAGTTAGCTCAGTCATTGACTCCAGTTGTGCTCGGTGACAACTTCAGTTATGCTTGGTTATTGCGGTGCTTGGTATACACTGTGAATTGCTTGGTGTTTACTGTTCATCAGTGTGCACTGTCTATCGATTTTTACTGTCACTCGGTGTATACTGAAATTTTATGTTTTACTGATCAAATAAACTTTTTCTCTTTGGTCTCTTCAATTTTATGACAATATGTGTATGACCAATCAAATCATATCAAGTTGACATTAATGACAATATAATACATTAACTGATTTAATGTCTTGCATTCACTTTTGCAGCTCAATGATCATCAACTTATCATCTTCAAACATTCAATCAGTTATAGTTCATCATTTATTTTATATAATATAAAATTCTATATTTAAATTCAATATATATAATTTCAAAATAACCAAGTTAATTGAGCCGATAGGATTTTCATTGTGGGCATCGCCCACTGACGAAAAAGTGTCTCATACCGAAAAACTATCTGATACCATAAAAGGCTGGTCGGGAACAATTTACGCATAAAATTTCCTCTCCATCAAAATTTTTTGATGAGGCATCTGATGTCGAAAAAAGGGGACATTGTTAGACTAGTCACACCATCACCTTGAGATGTTGGTGAACTAGCGTATTGAGATGGAGATGAAACTGAAAATATAGGCTTGAAGATGAAATTGCGGGCATTTGTCAAAAATGTGAGTTCAGATAGTGATTGAGTTTGTTATCGTTGAGTGACTGGTGCCATTATCTCTCCATAAAATCTGGCATTCGCTGTGGTTGATCTCCCGCATTAGGTGGCATATGGGACTGCTTCGTATGTCGCCTTCAATTGACAACAAAAGTTTTGATAAATACTACATTCAGGTTCTAATTAATTTACTTAATTTTTTGTGTGCACTCTTGAAAACCTTGCCTTTCATCTTTGTTTTTTGCATTAGTTCAGTAGGGCATACAATTCGCTTAATATTTCCTAGCTATTCAAAAAATAGATTTGTGATATCTCTGCTCTGGTGGAGGGGTTATGGAATAGAGAATCAATGAGCTGGAAGAGGTGTTCAAGAAATTTGATGCTAATGGGGATAGGAATATCTTTGCGTCCGAGATGGCAGACATCCATTTATCCATAGGCAGTCATGTGTGTGAGGCTAAGGCCCAAGCCAGGATGATGGAGGTCGAGTGGCTCCATCTTAGCAGATGATCTCTACCAGGTTCTCAAGACAATGGGCGAACCCTACCCCAGGGAGGAGTCTAGAAACATTATTCAGTGTTGACAAAAATGACTATGGCCTTATTAATTTTGACAAGTCTAAGGAAATGGTGACCAATAAAAGGAATGATAAGAGCAAACGATTGTCTGCTTTATCTTGTCTGCATTTTTTAACGAATTGTGCAAAACTTATCAGTTCAAACAATAGTAACCATTACTGGAGTGTTGGAACAATGCTAGGGTTTAGTCACCATTCAGTGCTAGGGTGTATTGTTTGAAAGAGTAGTTATTAGGGTTTATGGTTTTGGTAGATGTATTTTTCTATATTTTATTTTATTTATTTGGATTCTATATGCTAACTTTTTTTCCACTCAAAATTTCTTTTGGTAGGGTTACGAGTTTTTGGAGTTGGGTTTTGGGTGACTCTCATAATAATTATTTGGTTCTACAAAGTACTTATTCTCCCTGTCAATTTTGAGAACTCTGTCGAGTACTCTAATATCACCACCCATACTTGCTACTTTTTATATAGCTCTTCTGTGTTCTCTATGTTGTTTTTCCTTCAAATGGCATTTGAATATTTCTTGAGGTCATAGTTTTACTTTTCTTGTATTATGTAATGGATTAGTTTATAGCAGCATAGTGCTATTACCACAAAATGGTTCCAGTATTGTAGGTAGACGTACATGTATTGTAGGTAGGAGATTTATTTTTATTTCTATATTCTCTTTGGATCAATCATTTGCATGCATGCTTTACATCTGAAGGGGCAAATCTAATATTCTATAGTTGGTTGTTTTTCCTTCAAATGGCATTTGAATATTTCTTGAGGTCATAGTTTTACTTTTCTTGTATTATGTAATGGATTAGTTTATAGCAGCATAGTGCTATTACCACAAAATGGTTCCAGTATTGTAGGTAGACGTACATGTATTGTAGGTAGGAGATTTATTTTTATTTCTATATTCTCTTTGGATCAATCATTTGCATGCATGCTTTACATCTGAAGGGGCAAATCTAATATTCTATAGTTGTCTGGGCACTGACTCTTTATACATAAGTAATGGTTGATTTAATAATCAAGACTGAAGCATTTTGTTGTTAAGATTACTTGCAACTTTCATAGTATACACCTTACTTTCTTGTTTTTGTGCATTAAAGTTGTGGTTTAAAGCTTAGTAAAAATGTATCTAGGAATTGTGGTTAGGTCTACAATAGGCTTGTTTTTGTACTTGTAGAGTTTGTGGAAACACTTGTTGAGGGAGAAATAGTGCTTATGGAGTTTGGACAATTTCTATGTGAGTACATGTGCATATGGTAATACGGGTTGTTGGTTGTATTAAATGGAGAGAAGCTTCTGGAAAGCTTCAATTTTTTTCTTCTAGAACTAAGTGTAAGATGGTATTCAAACATCTTTCACTGTATACTCTCTAATTCCTAAATCCTAATCTATTCATGATGTTGGGGATTGAATTCTAAGAAGCATGTATGGTAAGGAGATACATGGGTGATTAGGTCCACGGGTGGTCTTTATTGTATTTTTATAGGTTTTAGGGTAGTGAAGTTAATCCTTTCAGGGAGAAATGGTATGTTAGCAATATAGCCATTCACATGTGAGCATAGTTATTTATTATGTGGGCAATTTTAAATACAGACTTTGAAATTATCACGTTTAACAATAATTTTCTCAGAAGTCTATTTTGCACCAAGGTTTGCTTGTCAATCCTAATTAAATATGCAGGAAAAATAAGTTGTTATAAGGGTTGTAATTGGGTTTCTCATAGCTTTGTAGTAGTTTCTAAAAGATCTCAAGTTTTGTGCTCAAGAATTGAATGGTAAGTGGTGGGTTGTGTCCTGATATATCTGTGGATAGTTTATAAGCTTGTCCTGCTTCTGTCTGTGTTGGATTTCTAAGATTTATCGAGAAGCAAGATTGTTAGCTCTATCTCAGGTTCAAGTATTTTTGCAAAGGCATTTTGTACTAAATGAAAGGGTTGACGAGGGTACCCAATGTTCCCATTTTGTAGGATAAGAAAAAAATTCATCAGTTTTGTTCAATATGATAGGCACCAACACTTCTGTAGCTCCCAGTAACAATGGAAGAGATAAAATGAGTGCAACTTCTAAAAAATATTACATATTTTACTTTGTATAGGTACTATTGCTTCTAGCTCTCTTAAGGGCTTAAACAAAAGGTAGACTTTGATACTACAAAAGAAGGATCAGGAACTTAATGTAAGAGCCATGGAAAAAGAATTATACTTTAATAAAGATGGTTCAACAACGAAGAAGCTGCAGGTTAGATAAATGTGCCTAATTATAAAGAATTTTAGATGTAGGAAGTGTTACTATGGTAGAACTGTTTTATGCAGAAGGTCAATAATGTGCACTTCTCCAAGGTTTGTATCTTAAAATATTCTCGAGTATACAATTACATGGCTCTTGATAGCATATTGTATCTCTTATGTAGGCGAGTGTCAATAAGCTTGAAAATCTTGTTGGAGTCACTCTGAGACCGAAAGGCATAAATGTTGTTTTAGAGAATAAATATGGGGCTCCAAAATTGTGAATGATGGCGTGACTGTGGCCAAAGAGGTATGTTTTGGTTTTGTGTAATGCCCCAACTCCTAGGCTAAATGCATAAATGCATTTAAAATCAGAAAGCCTCTTAACAATTGACTGGAAAAATGCCCAACATAAAGATCTGAATTTTGAAGTATCCTTAACATATATGGAGTCATGCAACTGTTAGTCCCACTGATTGTTGATGTCTTCACAAGTGATATGTACTTTACCATGTTTTCTTCTAAGGTTTTTGTCCACAGAGGACCTGAACAGTTTTGTCCTCAAAGTGCCAAGCAAGCTATTGTAGCAGCATCAGCTTCCTTAGCTGAAGTTGATTTTTGGGTTTGTCATACCCAATCTTATTTTTTCTGTTTTCCCTATGATGTTTAATATGATCATATTAGTCAATCCATAAATTGCGACAACTAAGAGAAAATCCCTCTAATTGCAATGCTAACTTTCAGACCCATTTCTAATCAACTGGAAGACATATAGTCATGTCATAACTTAAGACTCAACTATGTTATTTGAAATTTCAAACATTAACATTTATAATTGAACATTCACACAATAGAGTGAATTTAAAGGGGGCATGACAATTTTGATCACTGTAATTTTTTTAGTGTTGGATTACCTAGGGTTTGTGCGGAATTTTGTAAATAGGATTCTTATTGTGAAATTTGATGTAAATTTGGAACTTTCTTGAGCTTTTTTTCCTCGTTATAGCAATTGAATAAATAAATCTTATTTCTGTGGATTTTCCCTTTGTCATGGATGATCTGTTGATATAGTTATGTTGTCTGCAAATTTTCCTTTGGTTATGAATATTCATGTTAAATGGAAGAAATCATGAAAGATTTGTAGTATGAAAAATCAAAGTTTACAAGGTTGTTTAAATTGTGAGGAAATTTAGAAGATTTTGCTATGATTTCCTTAGAGGCAAATTAAAAGTTTGGGATTTGTGTTTGCAGGATATTTAGTTTAGCAGTACTTTAGGAACAAAAATGGGAGCAATGTGAGTATGAGTGATCTTTTTTGCTTATACAAACATTCATTTTTATGTCTAAAATTTATATTTGTAGATCACCATTCAATACATAGGATTTGTTCTCAGTATTGACAAAGCCTAAAGCTAAGGTTCCATAAGCACTTGGTAAGGAGAAAATTTCTTGCAGATATAGATAAACTTTCTTGGTATAATGCTCAATCTTAATGATGAATTTGGTTGATAAATTGATCATTTATTTTCCCAATGGCTATGGCAGCGCCCACTCTTGATCATTTGGAAAATACTTTGGGGAGGTTTCATGGCGGTTCTTTCTTTTTAGGTGAATTCAGTTTGGTAAGCAATCAGTCATGATATATACAATATATATTTGTATTCTAAAGTCAAATCCTCATGGAACTTCCTGGTCAATAAAAAATCATAGCATGCTTGTAGACATGTCATTCCTTGTTGCATTTAATATGCTCCATATGAATGTGAGGTGTCATGTCATGTGATACCAACAAATGTTTGTTATCTTCTATTGGGAGGACCATGGAGAGCTGATGGAGGGGCAATCCATGATGATAAAGAAAATAGCTCCAATGTGCATAAAGACACCAAAAGCATATGATGAAGCCATTTCTAGGTAGTTAGAAGGAAAACAAGGGATTACAAAGATTGATATATATTAGAAGAAAAAGTTTGGCAGTAAGAAGAGGAAAATATGTCATAACCAATTTTTCTTGGGAAATGTATAATTTGATAATTTAATAAGAGAAACAGAGTTGTAATTTACATTATACTCAATAGAAAAAAACACTAAGTTGTAATGTTTTAGTTGCACATGCATGCTCTGTTTTGCCAAATGCGAGAACTGAGAAATGTATGCTACTATGCGTATATCCAAAGTTATTTTATTGCAGAGACCTGTCATTGATTCTTTAAACTTTACATTAGTTTGAATATGATCTACAGTAGATTTAGGGGTACAGATTTTCTTTAAAGGAAGGAGACCACTTAACAACATACTTTCTAGGCAAACCCTTACAAGCTTAAGAAAAACAAAGATCCTTACAAGCTTCCAAAAAAAATAGAACTAGGGGCTTGCACAAAGAGCTAAGGCAACCGCTGAATCCCTCGAGCCATCTTAGAAATTACAGTTGAATAGTAGAAGTTGATTGATCGGTGGCTATTTGTTGCTAGATACAATTGCTAGATCTTTGAATTCAAACTTGTTAGAAAACAAATTCTTTTTCTATAATGATAACTAAAATATTAATTTAGAAGTCCTACCCTAAATTTTCTGTTGACATTTTGTTCTCTCTAGCATAGATTTGGGGTTGTAAGAAGCCTTGATTTTCAAGTCAATTATTACAGCCAAACTTCTCATATCAGCACTATAATATGTCATTCAACATATATTATACTATCAGCGTACCCATTATACCCATTGCACCCCTCAAAGGTGCAAGTTACGGGCTGCTGGGTCGCCGGGCTGAGTCGCGGGGACACCTCCGGGTTAAAAAAAATAAAAAGAAATTAATGAAATATACCGTGAGAGATGCACTAATCCCCAGATAGATAATATTCTAAATAAGTACAAACCTCAAAGCTTTATCCAAAGCTTCGACGTGGGCTGGTAGGATCCGGTTTAATGTGCAGGTGGCGTGACGGACACTGCGCGGACAAGTCAACGGAACGACCAAGTCATCACAAAAACGCACACCACAAACATCCAAATCCGTTGGATTGAACACCAAAGAATGAAAATGAAGAACGCCTAGCCCGCAATTGACCGCAGGGCCGGCATTGCAAAATATAATACCCACCCATGCCTTTTATCTCTACCCTTGTCTGCAGATTTACAGCACAGGAAGAATTACGAAACCCTAAATTATGGAGAGAGAATTGGGAGAATTGCAGTTCCTGGACATCCTAGGAGTTGTGGGAGAGGCCTTCAAAATCCTGCGATCTGCGGCGAAATTACTCGGCGCCATTACGCTTGCGCTGCTTCTGCCCCTTTCCTTTGCGATCCTCGGCCACAGTTTGATTTCAGAGCCCCTGTTCAAGAAGATCATGAGGAACGAATTGCTGCTGCCGTACGAGAAGGGCACATCCATGGAAAATGAAACCCTACATAAATTGTATGTGGAAATGGCGGAACTTTTCTTGTTCGAAGCGGCTTACATATCTTTCGTCTTCGCCTTCTCGCTGCTGTCCACGGCTGCCGTTGTCTACACAGTGGCGAGCGTTTACACGCGCAAAGAATTGTCCTTTGCTAGGGTTATGAGCGTCGTACCTAGGGTTTGGAAGCGCCTGATCGTAACCTTCCTCTGGTACTTTGCCGTCATGTTCGCGTACTACGTGGCCGTCCTCTTCGCCTTTTTCTGGCTGATTTTGATCGTCGGAAGGGAGAATCTCAAGAGCGGCAGGTTTTTAATCGGATCTCTGCTTATCATCGTCGTTTCGTTCACGGTCCACGTGTACATCAGCATGGTATGGCACGTTGCCTGCGTGGTTTCTGTTCTGGAAGAGCGTTGGGGTTTGGGGGCGATGAAGAAGAGCCAGAATCTCATCAAAGGAAAGCGCGGCACGGCGCTGGCGTTAAATATTTTGTATATGTTGATCATGGGCGGAATCGGAGGGTTTTTTCAGTACGGCGTTGTGCACGGCAGGTTTCACCAGATCGGCGCCAGAAATATGACCGCCAATGCGGTGCTTCTGGTGGCTCTGCAGTCCGGGTTTAATCTGCTGTGGTGGCTCAGTCAGAGCGTTTTTTACTTTGTCTGTAAATCTTTCCACCATGAGAGCATTGATAAATCGGCTCTGTCGGATCATTTGGCGGCCTACCTGGGAGATTATATGCCTCTCAAGGACAGCAGCGTTCAGCTGGAACATTTAGACATTTAGAAGTTTTTTTTCTGCTATGTACCTGCTTTCTTGGTCGCCAGTTCGAATCACAGAACTTTCACAGTAGTTTTTTTTCGGCTATGTAACTACTTCGTCTCCAGTTCGAATCACATAAACTGGTAGTTGCGAAAGTCAATTAAATATAATAACTGGGGTTTTGGTGTTTTACTTGGAGGTCCAATCTACTACAAGCCTAGTTTCTCTTGTTCTTGTTCTTGTTTGTAATGAGAGTACATTCTTTCTTTTATTAAGATATGTATTTTTTCAATATCATATTTTAGTGATGGTGTGAATTTACACTTTTTCACAAATTGTAGTATATTGCTTAGAAGAAAGCTATCTTCATTTATTTGTGAACTACTTATTGGTCTACAGTTCGAATCACATAGAGGAGTATTTTGTTGCGACGTAAGTACTTTTTGGTCCCCAATTGAAATTACATGTGAAAGAATTATGATCGTGGTTTTGGGGTTGGACATGCAGGTCCAACCTACTACAAGCCTAGTTTCTCTAGTCCTTGTTTATAATGAGTGGATTGTATTTTTTCAATTGAAAAATTATCATGTCATGTTTTAGTGGTAGTGGGAATTTACATGTTTATACAAATTATGGTATGGTATATTTTTTTTAAAAGGAAAGTCATCTTCTTTAATTTATTTTAATTATGGAATATATTTTAAAAGGAAAGTCATTTTCATTTATTTACTTTAAAATTCATAAATAATAAAAATGTGATGTTAGAATAAGATATAGTTGTTTGGATGATGCAATGTTAAGGTTTGTATACAACATTTATTTGTTAAGGTCAACTAAATGTGAGGTCCAATTTAGTTTCTCTAGTTCTAATTTAGAATGAGTTAGGATGAGTTTTCTACATTCTTTCTTTTATTAGTATTCATTTTTTCAAATAATAAAATAAAATCATGTCATATGTTTGTGGTAGTGTTAATTCATATGTTTTCAAAATTTATGGTATATTTTTGTAAGGAAATCTTCATGAAGCTTTCTCATTTTTTTTATTTTTTTTTTAAATTTGTTTATGTGTTTTTTGTTGTTGTGTCCGTGTGTGCGTTTTTTTAATAATAAAATGCATTTGAATATTATAGAATAACTAGCATATGTTTTACAATATTATTAATTTTATTATAAAAATAGTTGGATAGTTATTAATGAGTAAATTATTTTCTAATCAATCAACTTTGATTATTTAGTATTTTTAAATTGTTTGAATTTGTCAATAATGAATTAAATAAATATATTGAATTAAAATTACAATAACAAAATTTAAAGATTTTGTCAAATTATTTTTTATTAAAGGAAAAAAGGTTTACGGAGACCAGAAACCCAAGTCAACACAACAAAATAAACAAAGAGGTATCATACGCAAACCAACAGCCTAATTGAAGCAGATAAAAAAAACCCAGAAACATGGGATCATTGCCACCACACAACCTATTAACTATTTACCATACTAACATTCTTCTAAATATAGTCAACATTAATGCTTTTAACCTTCTTAACTATACTATCAATAGGGATGTGATGAACTATAACTGATTGAATGTTTGAAGATGTTAAATTGATGATCACCAAGCTGCAGAAAGTTAATACAAGACATTAAATCAGTTAATGTATAATATTGTCATTGATGTCAACTTGATATATGTGATTGGTTATTACGCCGAGAGGCATTCTTACAATGGGAGCACAAACACAATTCCCAGCACAGGCATATTCTCAAGAATATTTTGTGTACATAAAAAAGAAGTGGTTGGCATTCCTGGCAGTTACAGCCAAAACTCATTAAATTTTTTTTAAAAAGCCATAAAAGCCCGAAATAAAACAATCAATGCCAAATGACATTTAAAAAGGGCAGAAATAACACTCAACGCCAAATGGCATTCCTGGCAGTTGCAACCAAAAATTATTAAAATTAAAAAAAAGCCATAAAAGCCCGAAATAAAACAATCAATGTCAAATGACATTTAAAAAAGGCAAAAATAACACTCAACGCCAAATGGCATTCCTGGAAGTTACAACCAAAAATCATTGAAATTAAAAAAAAAGTCATAAAAGCCTGAAATAAAACAATCAATGCCAAATGGCATTTAAAAAAGGCAGAAATAGCACTCAACGCCAAATGGCATTCCTGGCAGTTACAACCAAAAATCATTAAAAAAAAAAAAAGTCTTAAAAGGCCGAAATAAAACAATCAATGCCAAATG
>MU226211.1:1062771-1077301 GCA_018584345.1 Thuja plicata
CCCGACGGATAGAGAACCCCGAGAGAAGAGACAGTGGTACCCGAGCAAGTTACCCGAGCAAGCATTACCCAACAGAACCAAAGTGTAACCCGAGCAGAACTGAATGTCATAGTGTTGCCCAACGAACAAACAACCTTGACGAACAGAGATGCCTGAGGACAACTGAAGTCAAGACCGAGAAAACAAGGAGTCAAACACCAATCAGAAGTGAAGTTTAGAAATGACAAAAGACATAGCTGGCAAGGGCTAAATATGGAGTTAACTAGTTGATCACATTGTTTTCATCGACAAGTTAAAAGCTAGAGATAAGCTAGAGTTTTAAAGATAGTTTTATTCCAGTTGTCAAGGAGAAATCTGCGAGATAAAACTAAAGCAAGCTTTAAAGAAAGAATGACGAGATTTTTGGATCACATCAAGAACAAGAAAGACAAAGACCTAGAAATGGTGAAATCATGTCTATAAGAGAGACAAGCTAATTCATTATGAATTAGGGGTGAATAGAGAAGAAGATGCTGAAGAGAATACTAGTGAAGAAGACTTCATACAGTCCTAATCAAACAAGCTGAAGAATAGAGCTAGAGATTTCTGCGGACACCGAGCAACAGAGAAGCAAAGCATCACCAAGCAAAAAGAAGTGGAGCAAAAGGAACAAAAGGGAAACATTGATGAGAAAGGTATTATGAGCTTACAATAGATCTGAACATCTGCAAGTTTAAGTTATATATATGAACATATCATATACTGTTTCAGTTTAACCGTTGGATTAGAAAGTCTCTTAACCGAGCAAGATTTAACTATCATTTATAAATTGAGATACATCCTAAAGAGTATCAAAAAGTTTCTCATGAAGATAGCATAGTGAAATGCCAGATATCAAGTGAAAAAATATTATATTAATCCTCTAACAAGGTCGCACTTAATCGTGTGTTTGTAACCTTTAACAGGGTTGGCTCTTCACCAAGCTCACTTCAGAAGAGTAAAAATTTTTGGTTACCAGCCCCAAGTGGGTTTTCCCTTAACAGGGTTTCCACGTTAAAAATCCATGTGTCAAATGTGTATATGGTTTATTGCTTTGATGTTTTTCTTTACACATTACTAAAACATGATTGATCGGTAAACACTAAGTTATTTACTGTATTTCGGTAAAGGCTCGACTGCTATTCAGTAAAGCTTAAGAATAAGGTTTAACAGTGGACTTCGAGCAGTAGTTATTTGATAAGATTACTTAAGGGGATACATATTGTAGGACTGAAGATAAATAGAGGTTTATAATTGAGATATAAAGTTTTATGGTTGGTTTATTGGATTAATTTTTGAGGCTACTGATTCAACCCCCCTCTCAGTTATTCTAACAATTGGTATCAGAGCTTCTGTGCTTAGAAAGGGAGTGTAACAACTCAAGCAAAAGATCAGAAGATGAGCAAAAGGGATGTGCCTAAGTTGAAAAAGGAAAACTTTACATCATGGCAAAGAAGGATAAGACTCCACCTATCAGGTATTGGAAATGATGTTACTCAATACTTGGATACTGAATATGTGTTGCCAATGGGACCTCACACACTTGATAAGTTGAGAGAAAAGCATGAGCACAATTCTATGATGATAGAACTTGCTTCCTCACTCTCCGATGTTAAATTTGAAGATGTCAAAACATGCACCACTGTAAAGAAAATGTGGGACAAATTGAAGCTAGTACATGGAGGAGATGCAAATGTGCTAAGAGCTAAGGCAGAAAGCCTAAGAGGGAAATTTGATTACCTAAGAATGAAAGAAGGAGAAAATATCACACAATATAGCTATAGAATCAAAGAGGTAGTCAGTGCTATTCGAGGAGTTGGAGGTGTACTTGAAGAAGAAATAATGGTAAGTAAAATCCTAAGAACCCTACTGCATGTTTATGTTATTAGAGTATCTGCTATACAATAAATGAGAGTAGTAGCAAATAACAATGTCACTCTAGATAGTTTGGTTAGTAGACTTATTTCATTTGAGATGAATAAATTTGACAAAAGTGTCTTACCATCTATTGAGTCTGCATTCAAATCTTCTTTGAAAATATGTAAATCAAGTCATAAACACACTATGAGAAATGATAGTGAAAGTGATAGTGATGACCAAGAACTTGATGATATTGAAGAACTAATGGCTAGAAGATTACAGAGAGACAACGTTAGATACACAGGTAAATTACCATTGGTATGTTTTAATTGTAAAGAGATTTGACACTTTGCTGCTAGATGTCCTAACAAAAGAAAAGAAGATAGAACCGTGACAGATCATATGAAAAGAATTTTGACATAGGTGATGACAAAGATTACCGAAGCAACCAAAAATCTAATAGAAGAGATACCCGAGACTACAAGGACAAAGGGAAGAAAGATTATTACCTAGCTGAGAAAAAAGTTGAGAATACTGACACCGAATCTGATGAAGATATTGAAGTGGTATTTGTTGCTATGAAGGATGATTCAGACAAAAAGCAAAGGTATGTTGAAATTGCACTCATATCTAAGGTTAGTAAAAATGATGTCTAGATTATTGATAGTGGCTGTACTCACCACATGATTGGAGATAAGGAAAAGTTTGAAACTTTTGAGCATTATAATGGTGGATCAGTAAGAATGGGTAATGACTCACCTTGTCTAGTTGAAGGTAAAGGAACCATAATGTTAAACAATATGATCAGATGTGAAAATTCATACTGGGTAAAAGGGCTTAATTATAATCTATTGAGTATTTCATAGCTAAATAACATAGGTCACCAAGTTGCATTTGAGAACAAAAAGGAAAATACATTCAATGAATCAGGAACATTGATTGGATCTGGTGAATAGACAAAAGATAACCTATTCTATATTGATGATATAAACACCACTTGTTTAATGGCTAGAAAAGAAGACATATGGTTGTGGCATAAGAGGTTATGTCATGTGAATTTTGACAACATGATTAGGATAATAAATAAAAGGAAAGTAAGAGGCTTGCCAAGCATGTCAAAGCCCGACAATGTCATGTGTAAGAATTGTCAAAAACCTGTAAAATGAAAAAGTCTAGTTTCAAGAAGAAAACCTACACATCTAATGCCATTCTAGAATTAGTCCATACTGATCTATGTGGACCATTGAGAACAAAGAGTTACTATGGTGATAGATACTTCATTCTCTTTGTTGATAATTATTCCAGAATGATGGAATTATGTTCTTAGAAGAGAAATTAAAAACATTCAAGATGTTTAAATGGTATAAAGCTATTGTAGAAAAACAAAGTGGTAAGGAAATTAAATGCTTAAGATTAGATAGAGGAGGATAATTTATTTCTGATGAATTCACTAACTTTTGTAATGAGCATGTAATTCAAAGACATTGTTCTAAACCACGACAAAATGAGATTGTTGAAAGAAGGAACATATCCATTGTTGATTGTGCAAGAACACTGATGACTGAGAAAGGCATCACTCAAAAATTTTGGAGGGAAGCTATGAGTACTACTGTCTACACACTAAACAAAGCTCAATTAAAGAAAGACACCAATAAGACACCTTATGAGCTATGGTATGGATACACACCCAATGTAAGTTACTTTAGAATTTTTGGAAGTCAATGTTATATTTTGAAAGATGATAGAAATGGAAAGCTTGACTCCAAAGGTGAAGAAGGAATATTTTTAGGGTATTCTACCAAAAGAAAGGCTTATAAATGTCTTAACAAATCCTCTAACAAGATAATTGAAAGTGCAAATGTCAGAATAGATGAATTTGCAAAGAAAAATAATAAGGAAAGCAGAAAGGAACCGAAAGACTACAACAGGTTTGTATACAGTGAAGAACCTGACACTCTACCTGAGCAATAGTGTATCGCTCCAAAGCAACAAAATAATGCACCCGAGCATCAGGCTACAAACACCAAAAAATGCTCAAAATGATGTTCTGAGTGATGGAGATCAGAATGAAGGTAAAGATGATGATCAGAATGATGAACAATGAGTTGAAATGATACTTGCCAAGTATGTCAGAAGACACCATCCACATAACCAGATCATAGGAGACAAGAAGGCTGAAATTAGAACAAGAAGTAAGTCACTAAACACTAGATGTTTAATTTGTGATTTTGAGCCTAAATCTGTTAATACTGCACTTGAAAATGAAGAATGGGTCAGTGCTATGAATGAAGAGATAGAAAAAATTGAGAAGAACAAAACATGGACATTAGTACCTAGACCAGATGACAAGAATGTCAGTGGTACCAAATGGATATTTAGAAACAAGCTGAATGAGAATGGAGAAGTCACAATGAACAAAGAAAGATTAGTATGCAAGGGGTATGCACAAGAAGATGGTATTGACTATGGAGAAACCTTTGCACCCATTGCTATACTAGAAGGAGTAAGAATTCTAATTGCGTATGCTGCATTTAAAGGATTCAAGGTATACCAAATTGATGTCAAATCTACATTCCTAAATGGAATACTAGAAGAAGAGGTATACATTGAACAACCAGAAGGGTTTTTTGATCCTAACGAGAGAAAC
This sequence comes from Thuja plicata, assembly GCA_018584345.1. Classification (NCBI taxonomy): domain Eukaryota; kingdom Viridiplantae; phylum Streptophyta; class Pinopsida; order Cupressales; family Cupressaceae; genus Thuja; species Thuja plicata. Next base: position 1,067,297 of record MU226211.1, read on the forward strand.
ATGGTTTGTAGACTACACAAAGCCTTGTATGGATTGAAACAAGTACCAAGAGCATGGTATGAAAAACTTCACTCCTATCTCATAAGTATTGGATTTGTAAGAACAAGTGAAAACATCAATCTGTATTTAAAAGAAGATATTGATGATAATATTTTGATTGCTAAACTATTTGTTGATGATATCATATTTGGGGGTAATGATATTTTATGTAAATCATTTGCTAATGAAATGAGAAAAGAGTTTGAGATGTCAATGTTTGGGGAGATCAAATTCTTTCTTGGTCTACAGATTCTTCAACAGGATGTAGGCATCTATATCACACAATCCAAATACATCAAGGAAGTGCTGAAGATATTCAAGATGGAAAATTCCAAGCTAGTTGGAACACCTATGGAAACCGGATGCAAGATGACAAAGGAAGACAAGTCAACCAAGGTAAATCAGACCCTATATAGATCTATGATTTGAAAACTCATGTATGTTGTTCATACTAGACCAGATATAGCACATGTAGTTGGAATAGTTATAATATTCTTTACTAATCCCAAGGAATCACACTTGACTGTTGTCAAAAGAATTCTGAGATATCTAAAGAACACCGAGGACTATGGCTTATGGTATAATAGAGAAGGAAAATTTGAGCTTCAAGTCTATACATATGTTGATTGGGATGGAAACTTAGATGACAGAAAGAGCACAACAGGAGGAGCATTCTTCATGGGTGACAGACTTGTCACATGGATAAGTAAGATGCAAGGATGCATCTCACAATCTACTGTAGAAGCATAATATGTGGTTGCTGCTACAAATTGCTTTAGCATTGTATGGATCAAACAATTACTGGAAGGTATGAATATGAAAATTATTGAACCAGTGATTATCTATTTTGATAATACTAGTGCAATAAATATATCAACGAACCCCGTTATACATGCTAAGATAAAGCATATTGCTATAAAGTATCATTTCATAAGAGAACAAGTGAAAGAGAAAGAGTTGATACTAGAATATGTTCAATCCAAGGAATAATTAGAAGACATATTCACAAAGCCATTACCTAAAGATACATTTGAGTACCTAAGAAATAAACTAGGGTTCTGACCCTTGTCTATTGGTCACTAAGCTGACTAGGAGGCTGCATCAGCCTACACATAATCAAAAGATCATTCATGTTGATGCAAGCAAAGAGATGGACTGCAAAGATACATCGGTACACAATAAGGTACTTATACTATTGATGGAAAGGGAAATTCAAGGAGTATATTATAAAAAAGAAGAAGGATATAGTTTGGCATTGTTGTCAAAGGGAGAGATGACTAAAGAGAGAGATTATATATCCATATGAAATATCCATCATGATTGTCCAAAGGGAGAGATGACTTAAGGGAGAGATGACTCAAAGGAAAAACAAATATGAATATAATTATCAAGGAGAGGAATAGTCAAAGCGAGAGACATAATTAGAAGTTGCTACATCTATCCAGTGAAGGGAATGAAGAATGAAGAAAGTACTATGAAATAAAAAAATCTAAGCTAGAAGAGCTTACTGAGAGCCAAATATTTGTATTGGTTATAGAACAATAAGTTTGGTAGATTGATGAACTACAACTAATATATTTCATATTGTATTATCAGTAATGTAGTATGTTGCCATCAATGCCAAAGGGAGAGATTGATGAACTATAACCGATTGAATGTTTGAAGATGTTAAGTTGATGATCACCGAGCTGCAAAAATTTAATGCAAGACATTAAATAAGTTAATGTATTGTATTGTCATTAATGTCAACTTGATATAATATGATTGGTTATATATACATAGTGTCAAAGACTTCAAAGAACCAAAGAAATAAAGGTTATGCTATTAGTAATGCATAAAAGTTTAGTATACACCAAGTGACAACAAACACCAACGAACAGTGCACCTCGACGGATAGAGAACCCTAAGAGAATAGTCACAGTGATACCCAAGCAAGCATTACTGAGCAGAACCAAAGTGTAACCTGAGCATAACTAAATTTCACAGTGTTTCCTGATGGGCAGACAACCCTGATGGATAGAGATGTCTGAGGACAATTGAAGTCAAGACCGAGAAAACAAGGATTTAAACACCGATCAACAATGAAGTTCAGAAATGAAAAAAGACTTAGCTGTCAAGAGATAAATATGGAGTTAACTGGTTGACCACATTATTTTCATTGGCAAGTTAAAATCTAGAGATAAGCTAGAGTTTTAAAGATAGTTTTATTCCAATTGTCAAGGATAAATCTGTGGGATAAAACTAAAGCAAGCTTTCAATCAAGAATGGCGAGATTTTTGGATCACATCAAGAACAAGAAAGAGAAAGACCTAAAAATGGTAAAATCATGTCTATAAGAGAGACAAGATAATTCATTATGAATTAGGGGTGAATAGAGAAGAAGACGCTAAAGAGAATACTGGTGAAGAAGACTTTATATAGTCTTGATCAAACAAGCTGAAGAATAGAGCTAAAAATTTCTGTGGACACCGAGCAACATAGAAGCACATCATCACTGAGTAGAAAGAAGTGGAACAAAAGGAACAAAATGGAAACATAGAAAGAAAGGTATTATGAGTTTACAATAGATCTGAACATCTACAAGTTTATGTTTTATATATGAACAGATAATATATTGTTTCAGTTTAACCATTGGATCAAAAAGTCTCTTAACCAAGAAGGATTTAACTATCCTTTATATATTGAGATACATCCCAAGGAGTATCAAAAAGCTTCTCATGAAGATAGCATAGTGAAATGTGATATATCAAGTGACAAACTCTTATATTAAATCCTCTAACAAGGTTGCACTTAACAATGTGTTTGTAACCTTTAACACGGTTGGCTCTTCACCGAGCTCACTTCAGAAGAGTGAAAATTTTGGGTTACTGGTCCCAAGTGGTTTTTCCCTTAACAAGGTTTCCATGTAAGAAATCCATATGTCAAATGTGTATATGGTTCATTTCTTTGATGTTTTGCTTTACATATTACTAAAACACGATTGATCGGTAAACACTAAGTTATCTACTGTATTTCGGTAAAGGCTAGACTACTATTTGGTAAAGCTTAAGAATAAGGTTTAACAGTGGACTCCAAGCAGTAGTTATTTGATAAGATTATTTAAGGGCATACATCTTGTAGGACTGAAGATAACTAGAGGTTTATAATTGAGATATAAAGTTTTGTGGTTGGTTTATTGGATTAATTTTTGATGCCACTGATTCACCCCCCTCTTAGTTATTATAACAAGGTGATCGCCTTATCTTTTCTTCTCAATCTAGTAGCAGGTCCAGGCATTGGGGTTTTCTTTATTTTCTCATTGGAAGCATCAATATTCTCTACATTTCCTATATCCTTGAGTTGAACTTTCCTAGTTGATGTAACACTAACCAAAGGTAAGGAAAATTTACCCTTTTGAAAGACCTTGTAAAGCTTCCGCTTGTTCATTCAAATTCTTAAGACCATCTATTGAATTATCCATGGCAGTTTTACTAACAACAACAACAACATCTCTAATTTTATCTTGCATCGTATTCAAGATTTCCTCTAGTTTTTTGATACCTTGTTCATGGTCTATCTTCATCTCGCTAATGCCCTTGGCTAAATTTTGGGTGTTAACCATGTTGTTGTCCAATCTCTGGTTTGAAGAAGTTCTATCTTTTAGACCATTAATTTCTGCCACAATCCATGAGAACAAAAAAATATAATTTTCTGTCAAATTTTTTATCTCCTTGCTAATGCTAGGGATTTCCAGAACTGGCAAACCCTTCTTGATAGGAGTATCCTGGTGTAGGGAACCTCCCTATTTGATGTTTTTCTATTGTTTAGGGTTGTTTTTGGTTTTTGTGTGTGTTTGGGAATAAATTCCAAGGGGTTGGATGCAATGACAAGTTAACTTCATGTTTGTAAGAGCCTTAGTGCTCATTAGGTGATTTAGGGTCACTTTGGCTAAATTGGTGAAATTTGATATTTTAGTGCAATATGGGTTTGAGGGGTGTTTTAGGACCCTAAATATCCTATCTAGGGTCATCAAAGTCAAACTCATCCATCGAGTTGACAAGGAAAGTCAAAATGCACAAAGTGCAAAAAGTTGCTAGAAACTTTGAAAGTTGCTCGAGCAACTTTTGCAAGAATTTGCAAAATGTAGTTAGATTTAGTTGTAACTACCCCATGCTCAGTATATGAGCATGGATTTGATGTTTGAGAATGGTTAATGAAATTTTGGTTTACAACAATCATTCTTGACACTTCTGTACGGATGTCTGCAACTGATTTCTTGTAATCTGCACTGTTTCTTTGTTCTTGTATGGCTGTGTATAGATTGGCATAGAAGATCGGGTCCCATGGAGATGGAATGATTTACATTATCTTTCATATGCATTAGATATTTTTATTTTAAGTTCATTAGGTGTAAAGTTACAAGTTTTTGAAGGCCACTGGTTTGTAAGTGGCAATACAATGTTGTTTAGATAGAAATGGCTCTACCCTAAAATCCCACCGGTGGAATTGACTAAAACCATGGGGGAAGTAGAGTTAGAGTCTGTAGATAGGGTTTTGGTTTTCACTTTTGTATTTTTAATGGATTTCCTAGGCCAACTAGGAAGCCCTAGGGCTGACTAGTCAATCTAGGTGAGCCAGGACAGGGAGAAGGAGTTTGGTCGAGCACTCATGAACTTTTGGGAAAGACTTAGTGGCATTTTCAGATGCCCTAGATAGTCTCATAAAAGGATTAATAGGTGGAAGGAGGTGAATCAGAAGTTGGAGATCAATTTAGCAATTTTTTATGTTGACTGGTCCAGAGGCCTAATTAATAGGCTAAAATATAGGGCCTACAAGAAACTAAGGTTATGAGAACTTTTAGAAGTCATGGTTTTGGATTCTGATAGTGTTGGTTGATACCTTGAAGATTTTCAAGGTCTTTTGTGGGGTCATTTGGGTAGTTTTGGAGTAATATCCCTAAAACTGTGAAAATAGACCTATTAGGAATTAGGCAATTAGGCCTCCTAGTGAAATTGTGACCAATTGGATTGGTAAAGAGTCTTGGAGTATTGGGATGAGTTTAGAATGACCTAGGATGGGTCAAGAAGACTAATAGGATTCTTGGTATATGTGTGGGAAGATCCTAAGTAGAGGTTTGGCATTCTAGGAGGAGTTCTAGTGAAGAAAACTAGGCATTTGGTGAACTAGTTGCACTAGTTAAGCCTAGAAACTTTGGAATCTTCTAAAGACCAACTATACCCAGGAGGAGAAGTTGGTAGTGAGGGTCTTGGAGATCCTAATTGAAGGAAGATTCAACAAGGAACAACCATTGGATAGTTGGGATAGACCAAGAAGCATCTTGGAGTGAGGAAAAGCTCTAGAGTATCAAACCCTCTGTATCAAAGTGGTATCAGAGCTAGATTATCTTGAAGATTGTGTATGTCTGAAGTGGAAGAGAGTCAAGAGGTAGAAAGCATGCCTCCTATGGAAATGAGTAGGGATACCATAGTGGAATTGGTTCAGGGCCTCTTGGAGAAGGCTAGTGTGTTCGAGACCAAGGGAAAAAAGATCATTGAATGGGGAGATGAGTGTGACAGAGATGATGAAAGTGAGACAGAAGAGTCATCTAATAAAGGCAAAGAACTTGAGATGGAAAAAGAACAAAATGTATTCCTAGATGCCTTCAATTCCTTAAACAAGGATAGTATAGAACACATACCATATTATTGTGGCAGCCTGAATGGAGAAGAGTTGTTGGATTGGCTTGAAGCCATTGACAACCAATTTAATTATAATTAAATTTCAGAGGAGAAGAGGGTTAGCTATGCTAAGGCTAGACTCAAGGGATCTGCATTGGTGTGGTGGAACATGATGTAGGATGATAGGGTAACCACTGGAAAGAAAAATATTGTTTCTTGCGAGAGGATGAAAATCAGATTGAGGGCACAATTCTTTCCCATTGATTATGAGATATAGATGTATCAAAAGTTGCAGAACTTAAGACAAAAGGAGATGACAATGATTTCTTACACTGAGGAGTTTCACAAGTTGAGCCTAAGGGATAGAAGACAAGAAGAAGAAATTGAGAAGGTGGCAAGGTAGAAAGGTATCTCAATGGGTTGAGACAAGGGATACAAGATGAGATTAGCATGATGGCTCCTAATAGTATGCACAAATGTTTCCAATTAGCCTTGAGAACAGAGGATAAGGCTAGAAGGAGGAATGAATTCCATAAAAGAGGAAGAGGTGGTAACAACAATAGAGGTTTTTAGAGAGGAAGGAGTAACTTTGGTAGGGGACAGAGCCCTAATAGACAAGAAGACAATCTGTCTATGGATAATAGTGGGGGAAATCAATTTAGGGGATCCTTTCAAAGAGGAGGATATAGAGGAAGAGGGCCTCCTAGAGGAAGGTTTCAGTCCCAACAAAGATCCAATTCAGTCTTTATCAGTAGGTGCTACAACTGTAACCAAGTGGGTCACACAATGGGCAGGTGTCCTGAAAAGACTTTGTCATCTTCAATGGGGGATAGAAGGAATCAGTTGGTACAAGATGATGACACACAAAGTGTTACTTCTCCTATTTCCAAGGTAGGGCCAATATTGGATGGAGAGAACTTGATGCTGAGAAGAACTTTGTTGAAGGTTCCTAACACTACACAACCACCTCAAAGAAAGAATTTGTTTAAGACAACTTGTAGGTCTCATGGGAAGATTTGCAAAGTGATAGTGGACTCTGGATCCACTGAGAACATAGTATCCACAAAGATGGTGGACAAATTGAAATTGAGAAGGATACCTCATACCACACCCTATAAGGTTTCGTGGTTGAATAAGGGCCAACAAATAGTGGTAGATGAACAAACTTTGGTTGAGTTTGAGATTGGAGAGTATAAGGACAAGGTCCTATGTGACATACTGACTATGGATGCATGTCATCTACTTCTAGGACATCCATGGAAGTATGATGTAAAAGAAATACATGATGGGGAAAAGAAAAGTTATGTGATCACAAAGCTAGGAAAGAATATTTAGATTGATCATTTGTTAGAGCCTAATGAGGAGAAGCGTGTGGGAACCAGTGTGATGTTATTGAGTAGGAAGGAGCTTCTAAAATCCATGAAGAAGGAGAAAGGAGTTTGTTGTGCAGTAGTGTTAAAACCAAAGGAGGAGACTAAGGAGAAAGTTAGTTTGCCACCAGAGATACATGCCTTGTTGGATACACTAGTACATTTGAGGTCAAATTCCAACGGCCATTTGTCAGATTTCCAACACTCAATTGTCAGTATTTCAACACATGAGTTCGTCACAATTTTTGCGTAGGAAATTGTGACAGAAGACACATCCATCGGTTTACCGACACCACATCACGTCAGAAACTTGCACATGACAACAGCTTCATTATGGCATTTCTTGCAGTTCATCTATCGGCATTCTGACACCACGACCTATCAGAAATATACAATCTCTGTCGAAAATAACTGTCGAAAACATATCCTTTCCAACATTATAACTGTTGGCATACCGACAGTTTCCACCTAATTCCAATAGATATACCTGTCGGATATATAGCATTACTGTCAAAGTTTCTGTCGAAAAATTTCTATTTGTGACATTTTAACTGTCGGAATAGCGACAGTCGTGCAGCATTTCTTCGATAGGTTGCCCTGTCAAACGTATAGCATTACTGTCAGAAGATTTGTCATAAATTATGATTCTCTGACATTTTATCTGTCGAAGGCATAGCACTGCTGTCGGAAATTAATTATGAAATGTTGAAAAATTGACGAATATGCACATTAAAGATAAAACAGCTCAAGAGACCATCATAGGTTCTCTCTTTCTTCAGTCTATATTATTGACAAAATGTTTTACCTTTCATTAGCTCATCAAATCCATGGATTTGAAATAATTTAATAGAATATTTTCATGACAACGTATATTATTTAAGTTGATGTTCCACAAATTTATCTACTTCATGCACTTGTAGACTATGAGGATGGCGATAAAGAAGCATGGCCATGGTAGGAGATGCTTCTTTATCACCGTCTTCATAGTATACAAGTGTGCAAAGTAGATAAATTTGTGCAACATCAACTTAAATAATATACGTTGTCATGAAAATATTCTATTAAATTCTTTCAAATCCCTAGATTTGATGAGCTAATGCAATGTAAAACATTTTTTCAATAATATAGACCGAAGAAAGAGACAACCTATGATGGTCTCTTGAGCTGTGTTATCTTTAGTCGTAGCTACTGTCCTAGCTACCTATTAATTATCAAGAATAATCAACACCTTGCATTTATGTACACTACACAAATTGATCCCAGTCTCGCAAAAACATTTTACACTTGTACATCTCATCAATACTGGAGGCCTAAAGTAATTTTATATGTTCACTAGAACATTTCATGCATGGATGAGAAACAGTATCCAAAGTTTTTAGATAACCATTTTTGAGAAGAGGAATGAGTGCAGGCCAAAGAAGGGATAATTCCACAATAGAAAGGAAGACATATTTTTAGCCCGGGTCTGGATCCTACACCCCATTGTCAAAGGATCTAGGGCCAGTCTAGAAAGATGTCTTCCATTCTGTCTACAACATTGTGTCCATCCATGATCTCAGGAATATCATTGTCTTTCTACTCTTCATTTTCCAAAATATATTGCTTCTTCAAGATTGCAGAGTAATCTTATTAATAAAATAACTCTTGCCAACATTAGGATACCCATAGATCAAAATAGTTGATGTTATTGGTGCTTGTGCTCAAGGATATCGATTCACTATTTTGAAACGGCCAAATCATTTTGAGGTAGGAGCATCCCAGGGTAGTTGGCTATCCTGCATGTTTGGGAGATTTGATGGAGTTGTGTGGACTTATTTTCATGTGTGAGGGATTTGGTAGAGTTGTGTGGACCTACTTGGGTCTTGAGTAACTGGTTTTGATGTATTTAATGGAACTTGGCATGGTCTTGGTTGCTCAGCATGCTCTGGGAGGAGCTCGGCCTTGCTTAGGAATTTGGTGCCTATTATAGGCCATATAAGTAATTTTCCACAAAGAGTTAGAGGATAAAAATTTAAGGGATTGAAGAGGGCCTAGATTTCTACCTACGGTTTGAAGCACGAGTCCTAATTCATTCAGAGCTAGGAGATATCGCGATATTACTAAGACATCAATTTTGGGCATTTAATTGTTGTTGTTGGCCGACTTATGGAATTTAATTTATGTGTTTGTATTTAATTTATGTTTAGGGCTGACCTATGGCTTATATTGGTATAAGTAGGGGTTGTGGGGGAAGTCTTTAGTCATTATTCATTCATCCTGGAGAAGAGAAAGAGGTAGAGGAGCGAGTTTTGAGAAGAGCTAGTGGCTGTGGCTTGGGGGACAAGGGGATTGCTTGGTGGACTTACGAGCACAAGTTTAGATCTTCCTTGGGGGATTCTACCAGTGTGTGGATCTAGACTAGCTAGGATTATTCATCCATCTAGGAGAAGAGGAGGTGGTTGTGGAGTGAGTTTTTAGAGGAGCTAGTGGTTGCGACTTGGGAAACAAGGAGATTGCTTGGTGGGCTTGCGAGCACAAGTTTAGATCTTCCTTGGGTGTTCCTACCAGTGTGTGGATTTGGGCTAGCTAGGGTTTCATTTGGATCTTGTGAGATCTTACAGAGTTTCTATTGTAATTGCATTGTATTTGGCTGTAACCTGGAAGGCCTTACAGCTGGGCATGTTGGATGAAAATATAATGATTCTATTATGAGTATTTGCATTGTGTGGATATAAATCTCGGTGTTGTTATTTATATTCCATTGTATGGTTATTGGTTGGGGGCTAGGACATCTCCATTGGGGATCCTCCTACCTTGACCTTCATCAGACGGTATCGGAGCATAGTTGTTCCTGAGTGTGTGGACAGAGTGCTGAATGTGAGGTAGTTTGCACCAGGACCTTGGGTGGAGTTTATCAGAGTGTGGTTATTCTTCAGTGTGTAGATAGAGCACCGAATGTG
>MU226211.1:1107224-1120561 GCA_018584345.1 Thuja plicata
TTTATATGTTCGATATGTTGTGCTGCTGTCCTTTTCTGTACTGTTGCCTTGGCAAAGATGTTTATGCTTTTCAAACTGTGTATCTTTTAATTTAGGTTGCAGGTCCTTGTAAAACCTGCTGAACTCTTTGGTTTTTTTGTAAAGGTTTCGGGTCCTTGTAAAACCTATTTTTATTAATCAGAACCACCTTGCTTGTTGCTTTCCTTGTAGGGATAGCTTCAATCCATTTAGTAAAGCAATCTATGGCAACTAATAGCCAACTATGCCCTACACTAGACCTTTCCTAAAATTCACCAATAAAGTCAATCCCCCACATAGAAAAAGGATCTTCAATACTCACTAGATTCAGCAACAGAGCACTGGAAAATTTTAGTTTATTGGAAAACCTTTGACATGGTTCACATTTCTTGACATGTATATAAGTATCTTTGAACAAAGTAGGCCAATAATACCCTACCCTTAAAATCTTATGGGCGGTGGTTTTAGTAGAAAAGTGACCTCCACATTCTCCTTCATGCATCTCAGTCAAAAATTTCTCAGCTTGGTATCTATCAAGACACAACAATAGTACACCATTCTTATATTTCCAAAACAAGTCACCTTGGATCAGAATATACCTTTGAGCTTGCAATTTCAGACTCCTCTTCTGATTTTCAGACAAATGATCAGGACACTTAGCATTTTTGAGAAAGAAAACAATATCAGTATAATATGGTTGCCTTTCTATACTAGTAATGGCTTGGTCATGTATTTCTGTCTGATTTAGCTGTACTAAATCTAGGTTCTCCTCTGTCATGAGCTTTGCCAAGCCTTGTCCTCTTATTAATTTGGTGATATTGATTTCAAGATTGAATTCTTGAATTCTTGTAATCCACTTACACCTTTTACCAGTTACCTCTGTCTGTGTAAGGATATCCTTTACTGCTGAATGAGGAACATAGGCCTACACCTTAGCACAAACCAAATAGGGCCTAAATGATTTCACAACCTTTACCAATGCATAAGCCTACTTTTCCATTATTTCATAGTTAAGCTCTGCAACTCGCAAGGATTTACTATAAAAAGCTATGGGGTGTTCAAATCCTTGTTCATTTTTTTGAAGGAGAATAGCAAAAATTGTATGGAATGATGCAAATAAAAACAAAGAGAAAGGCTTGGTATAATCTGGAGATTTCAAAAATGGGGCTTCTTGTACTGCTTTCTTTATTTTTTCAAATGGCTGCTAGGCTTCTTCATTCCAAACAAACTTGGCATCCTTCTTTAATAATTTGACAATGGGTTTAACAATTTCTGCAAAATTTACTATGAATCTTCAAACAAAGTTTATCTTTCCTAAGAAAGATTGCACACATTTTAAATTCTTTGGAGCAATCACCTTTTGAATTGCTTATACTCTCTCAGGGTCTATTCTTACCCCTTCTCTAGATACTATATGTCCCAGCAAATTTCCCTCTTTAACTGCAAAATGACTCTTCTTGGGATTTAGTGAGACACCATATTCCAAAGCTCTATTAAAAATCTTTCCCAAGTGATCACAATGATCAATAGCCCTTTTGGAATATGCAGTTAAGTTATCTTGATAAATAACCATGAATAAATCAATGAATTCTTTGAAAGCAACATCCATAGCCTTCTGAAAAGTTGCCCCTGCATTTATTAATCCAAATGGCATTTTGATATACACATAAGTTCCCCATGGAGTAGTAAATGCAGTTTTATACTGCTCTGACTCTCTGACTAAAACCTAGTTGTAACCTGAGAAGCCATCCATAATTGACAACAACTCACAACCAGTCACCTTATGCAACATTGCTTCCATATTGGGCAATGAATAGTTATCTTTCAATGAAGCAATATTTAGATTTCTGAAATCCACACATAGTCTGATGTCACCATTTTCCTTTCTAACTAGCACTAGATTTTATACCCAAGTTGAATGTCTAATGGGCTAGATTATCCCAGCATCCTTGAGTTTCATCAACTCTTGCTGCATCTTGGGAGCCAATAAGGGGTTAATAGGTCTTTGTTTTTGCCTAAATGGCTTCACATCTAATTTCAATGGGATTTCATGTCGAAAAAGGTCTTCTCTGTATGCTTTCAAGTCCTCATATGACCAAGCAAAGACATGTTTGTATTTTCTCAGTAACTTAATCAAATTTGTTCTTATGTGAGGATCTAAACCTTTCCCAATATAAACTATTGGAGGACTATTTTTAGATCCTAAGTTTATCTCTTCTAGATCCTCAATCTTGGCATTGCTTAACTTTGATGAATCATTTTTCTGACTTATAAACAATGCTTAAAGCTCAACTAGTCCCCTAGGAATCTGATTAGAACTTAACTGGAGAACTTCATTTCCAAAGATGTAATCTTTTCTATCATCTTGTTCCAGTAAGGAGCTACAATCTATGCTCTGGTTCTCATAATGGTCTAAACATTGCATGAAACTCAAAATATCTTGATCATCCTGGAACACTTGCCAGTTGTATATGTTGTCTGGAACAACTGGTCTTGTTTTGACTTCTAGTATTGATACCCCATGTAAGGTCAAATCATCATTTTTCAAAGCAACATTTGCTAGAAAATCAGCCATAATATTTTTTGACCTTTCTAACCAACTTATATCAAAGGAATCAAACATTTCAAGTTGATCCCAAATAGCATATTTGTACATTTTCAATCTGTCTTTTTTTATAGCATATTTGGATCTAACTTGTGCTACTACTAACTCAGAATCACCATAAACCTTTAAACATTTTATACCATGTTTAATAGCAATTTCAAGTCCTAAGAATAAAGCCTCATAGTCTGCAGTATTGTTTGTACATTGGAAGGCTAACATAAATGAGTACTTAAAAGTTGTACCTGATGGAGATATTAGCAATACTCCTGCCCCTGATCCTTCTTTAGAGCAAGCACCATCAAAGTACATCTTCCACAATCCCTCTTCCTGCATAATTAATTTTATGTTCAAAGGATCAGATTTTTGATCTTGACAATAAAGTTCACTTTTTTGCATCCTAAATTTTTCCTTGTCTATGTCAATGCAACAATTAACATTAGTGTCTTCAAATTTTTCTATCATGTGGGGAGTTCTACTCTCCCTTAAAACCTTAACATTTTCTCCAGCAATGTTGAAAGTAGCATATGATAAATCATTTTATATACTACCTCCCATTGAAGCACTCCATTTTCTTGATAACAACATGCCATAATGAGGTGGTATATTAACCACAAGAACATTCATAGTCATTACTACATCAGGGCATACTGCTAGTCTATACGGCATAGCCTCAATAGTACCAATCACAGGGACCTCTCTAGAATCCATAGCTTTGCATCTCCCATAAGGAGTGTCAACTTGTAGCCCCATTGCCCTCATGATTTCAACTGGCATAACTATATTAGAGGCTCCTGAATCAATCATACAATTCTTGAGCATTTTATCATTAATTATCAATGAAAGAAAAAATGGTTCAACAACTTTTGGGGAAGAAGCTGCATTCAAGAATATTTGAGGAATTTCTGATGTCAACACTTCTACTTCTTTTCCCTTGGTAATTGGCTTCTTGGAAACATCTACTGGACTCTGAACCTTTATTGTGGGTACACTATTTAATAATGACATTACTTTTTCCTTATGTTCTTTAATCCCCATCATTTCCAGAAATGGAACCTTAACTGTCATCTGGGACAAACATTTACCCATATCTACTAGAGTGTATCTCATATCTAAAAATTTTTATTTGTCAATAATGACATCATTTTCTTCATTGTGTTCTTTTAGAACTAACTCTTTTAACTTTTTGTTTTCTATCTTCTGAACAGGAACAATTCTTTCTTGTGTTTTCACATCTTCCTCTTGTACAACATTTGGCTCTATGGCTTTTGTAATAATCTTGACCTTATGTTTATTTACATTTTCACTAGGTCCATATTTTTTCTACACATATTTAGTGTCTGTTTTATTTTCCTTTATAAAGACACCTGAGGGTTGGCTACCAGCACCACCTACCACCCTATTCCTCAAGTGGTAATTACTTCTAGCCTTATTCACTAACTCTGCAGTGATTCTAGCCTTCTCTTCATCTGAAGCTTTCCTGATGAGTGGAACATCTTGATTGTCTTGGGCATAACATCTTATATCATCATCAGTTTCCTTAGTTTCACTATCAGATAAGATCTGTTGATGATGATTCTCCATCCTTCTTTGTGAAATATAATAATCATGATTTTCCTCTTCATTGTCTGAGTCTATGTCATGGCATGAATAGGTATTGGTCATACTATGATCACACTGTTCACCATCATCATTCCCCTGTTCTTCACCTACTCTCAAGTCTAGAGAAACTATATAGAAATTAGGGTTATGAGGGGCCTCACATGCTTCACACCAAGTATCATCATTGCAAAAATGAACAGAGTTTTTGTGAAGAGGGTCTGGAGTTCTGTTGTCTATTTTATATTTTCAAAGTATAGAAACCGGCTTTCCATCCTTGAACTGAGTCCCATAAGGATGGTTTTGCATCCTATTCTAAGGATTATAGGTAGCATTATAAGAGGGTCTATTGTTCTGAGGAGCTTTATACTCTTTGTACTCTAGTTCTTTCAAATTACTCCTGCTAAACCTTGAATCATCCCTCCTATTTAACTTACTAGATACCCTTCTATTCATTTCAATATTGACTGCTATTTTATAGGCATCAGTAAGAGTTCTAGGATTTTTGTCTCTAAGAGAATATCCCATTTTAGAATCAAAAGCATTCAAATAGGTTGCTAAACATACCTCTTCATCCAGCCTTATCTTCTAGAATAATTTGTGTATAGCTCTTTGAAATTTGGTATTAAACTCTATGACTTCCTCATTATAATACTTTTAATATTATTGAACTCATTCAATAAAAAGCCTTTATTTGTTTTGTCTCCATATTGATCTTTAAACAATTCAATCAACTCATCCATTGAGACAATAGATCCATTAGCTAGGCTTCTAAACCACTCTCTTGCATCTTAAACTAAGGACTGAACAAACAATTTCATCAATACATCCTCATGAGTGATATTTAGATCATCAAGAAAATCAATGAATTTTCTAAGATGTGTTTCACAAGATATAACATTATTACCTACAAATTTAGGGAGTTTTTCTCCTATATCACCCATATCTTTAGGAAAAGCATTAGGGTATCCAGGTATACCAAAAAAATTAAATTTTTTGTACCTTTCAGTGTGCAATGGTTTTCTTTGAAAGCTATCATCCTCCTTAGCAGAAGTGGCCCTTGTTTTAGAAGCAACAACATTTTCTAGGCCAACATAAGCATATTTTGAGGACTGTAAAAAATCTATATTTTTCTTCATTTCAATAGTGGCAGCCTCCATTTGAGCCTTCTCTAACATTTTTTCCATAGTTTCTTTTTCAATTCTTAATTTTTCCAAATCAATATCCAACTTGGACATTTGTTCAGTTAGAGGCTTTTGAAACTTAGGATCTTGATTCCTACTTTTGCTCATCTTTTACTTTCCTTTATCCTTTTGTGAAATAGGAGCCTTATGAGTGACTGGTATTTCTTGGTCCCTCTGAGACCTCTCAGTATCTTTTATAATTTGATGCTTTGAAGAATTTATTTTGTTCTTATCCACATCCTTAGGGTCACTCTTCTTCTTTCTCATTTCTCTTTCTTTCTTCATTTGCTAAACCAGGGCTAGCTATTTCAAAATGAACTTCTCTTCGTTTGCCAACATATTAGAAGGATCATCTTCTGAATCTGAATTAGAAGTACTAGTCTCTTCTCTTTCACTTGAAGTAGAGGTGACTGTGGGTGTTTCCAATACCCTTTAAGATGCTTCTTCATATTTTGAAGTATTCCCTTCATGAGAGTGCTAACCAACATTTATTTCTCTTCTAATATTACCCTCTCTACCTCTCAGAGGGGTCTCATCCATGTTGACCAGATCTTTCTTTTTTCTCTAGGACAGCTCCATCCTGGAAGATGACAGAAGTCCAATATATAATACTTTCTTAGGATCTATTCTCATTCTTGACCTAGTATTCATTATTGAAAGATATTCACTCACTTTATATTAATCTCAGAGATTTTCCTTTAGAGTTGCCACCCAATCACTTGGGATAAATGAATACCTATCAAATGAGAAATCTGACTACAAACACTGGTATGATTTGTAAACTTTTTAATCTTTGAAACACTAGAGACTTCTGACTACTTGGACTAGAGATATTCTGAAACTTATCAACCAGAGTTTATAATCTCTAATCCCTAGTAGAGTCGCTAATTTGTTAGTGTTTTTTTCTTGCTAGGCCTCTAAAAGATACTTGAAATCTTTAAACAATTCTATGAATCCTTAATGCCCTTTGACACTATGACTCAAGCAGGGGAAAAAACACTAATTGATGAGGTTCTTGATAACACTGGGGATACCTATTACCACCTCCTTCTTTTTGAGATCCACTAACTCAGGCAGGTTTTACCTATGACTGATTACTGTCTTAACAATATCTTTAGAGTGGATTGAACCTTATGTTCTGAATGCTTTATTTTAGATGGACATGTATATAGAAATACATATGACTATGATTATTCTGAGGATAATCTTGACAATCTAAATCAATATCTTGATGATAGCAGACAACAACATAAGCAAGAAATACATTTTCTTTCCTTTTGCAATTCTTGTGAATTTAGGAGGAATAACCTATTTGATTTACTCTTCAAGAATTAAACAAACTTCAAATATGACCTTTAAGTACACAATTGATTTTACCAAAATACTCTAAAAGTGATTATTTTAAATAGTTTTAATGC
The DNA here is from genome assembly GCA_018584345.1 of Thuja plicata. Taxonomy (NCBI): domain Eukaryota; kingdom Viridiplantae; phylum Streptophyta; class Pinopsida; order Cupressales; family Cupressaceae; genus Thuja; species Thuja plicata. The sequence continues at coordinate 1,114,046 of MU226211.1, forward strand.
TTGGATGATGATGAATCTCTTGACAAACTTTAGACTAGTGCCTATCTTTGGGCAATAGAGTCAAAAGATGTAAATCCACAGAGATATATGAATAGGAATATTGTAGGATTCCTTACAACCTACATACAACTCAGATAAAATGCCTTGCAAACTTATCCTGTCACTTCTATAATATTGTATCAAATCCTTAGTTATTGCAGTACTCTCTGAAACTACTCACAAAGTTTAATTCTCCTCTTAGAAGAAACTTGCAAATAATTAAATAGCTACCTTATAGCCAGTATGTTTAACATGCCTTACAAATTAAACATAAAAGAGTGCATACAATAAGCAAAGAGACAACAACAATGTAGAATAAAATTGCACTGTATTTTTTATTCATATATTTTGCTTCAAGTACATATAAAGGCTTAAAAAGCTCAAAACACAGAAAGAATTCAAAAGGTCTGTCTTCAATTATATTTCATCCCCTTCTACAATTACAACTTTGGTCCTATATATAGGTTCGTAACCATCTTGGAATCCTTTATTTTAGGACGTAACAAGCTTCGGATGGTTTAAGGAACCTAACCCTAAAAAGAATAGAAAAAGACAAAATAAGAGAATTTGGAAGTGGTGGGAGGACAAAAATAGAGGATGTAGATATGATATTCTTTGTCTCTTCTAGAATCTGGCACCTTTGTCTGATAGTATTCAGGATAGCTTCTGATGGTTACATTAAGACTAAGTGACTGCCAATACAGGCTAACCTATACTTAGCTCTATTTATAGCTAACCTCCCTGTGCTCATTGGTCAGGTGCCAAGTGTTCCTTTCTACCCTTCATCAAGAATTTCCTCTTCAATTTCAGGCTTCTTCTTCTTTGGCCTAGTCATCAACTCCCAAGCTGTCACTTCATCATTAGTTGGGCACTTGAAGTCTTGAGTGCTTTGTACCTATGCCTTTTGTCTCTCCCATCTGACATTTGTGATGCTCTTAACATCCATTAGAAACTTATTAATGTCAGTTTCAGCTTTAAAGGCTTCATCTAATATCTTATTAAATTCTTCAATGTCTAAATCTGATCCCAAAATAAATGCCTCATTACTAGGCATTTTGCTGTCAAACTCACTCTTCCAGACCTCCAAGGCCTTTATTTGATCATCTTCACCTCTAAGGGTAGGAACAAATCTCTTAAAATATGAGGAAAACATGCTTAATTTAACTTCAACTTGGTTCAACTTGCCTTTGAAGAATGACAAGGCCACATTTACCTTTTTGATCTCATCTCCTACCTCTGTCACCACCTCAGGTAAATATGATTTCAAAGGCTTCAAAAAGGCAAGCTTCTCAAATAATTGCACCCTAGGAGACCAATTAACAAAATAAGGATTCAAAATAGTGAGATACCCTGTTATCTTTGTATGTAGGGTGGGAAAATTTTTGTAGGCATTGAGGATGACATCTATCTTATCCTTCAATATATCAATCCTATGTTGTAAAATGCCTCTATATGCATTCAAGGCAATTTCATTTTTCTTCTCTCCTACATCCTCTTTCTCAACCACTTCTTCTGACTCTGCCTTTTCTTCAATTTGAAAAGGTTGTTGTGAAGGCACACACACCACCTCAGGCATTTCCTCTAATTCCTTCATTAATCTTTCAATCACCTAACCTTGCTGGTGTATTTTGATGTGGCACATATCTCGGTCTTTGGCCAATGCACTGGTCTCCTCTATCAATGTGCTACACTTATCAGACAGCTGTTTAGTCTTGTCCTCATTCAAGTGTGCCCAATGTGTCATGATCTGGGATATTTCCAAATCCCATGTATTTTGTACTGACCAGACCATTTGATTGCCTACCATGTTTTCTTGAATGTTTACCAGCTGAGGCTTCTGGTCGTTAGGGCAAAGGCTCCACATGGAAAAGGCCTGAGATTTTGGGCTATACCCAAATCCTTTAATCATATCCCCCATTTGTACCTCACTTGCCATCTTCAAATCTGGCTACTTTCGTATCTGATCAATTATGAAGGCAGAAGCCAAATACCAACCCTTGGCAAGCAATATGCCACTACTCAATACCATTTTTCTGGCCTCATCAGGTGAGATGTCCTCATTGTCTAGGTCATATGATTGTACAGCCACCAGGGCCCCATTTGTCACTGTCTCCTCCCCATCAACATTTAACTGAGCTCTAATTTGCTCCTTTTTGTACCACCTTAGGAAGTCTTTAAACTCCTCACTTTTTATAAAATTATCATCATTTAAAAACTACTGTTGATGTATCAACCATTCATCAATACAAACCCTAAGAGGTAATTCAACATTTTCCTCCATATCAGGTTGCTTTTTGTTGCCCTGCCTAATCAATTTTCTTAGGTTATGGTCATATAACCTATTCCCAGGAACTAGGGCACTTTCTGTACCCCCTTTCTTTTCTTGCCTCTCAACTGAAGGCTGGCCTACTTCCATCTTTTGGATTTTGGCTAAAGGCTCCTCTACATCATCAGGTTGTGTGGCCTCTATCAAGTCAACAATGTGGCCCTCAACTCCCTTCAACTGTGGTATCTCTGCAACATTCTGCTGAGGTTAAGCATATCTAGTTGGATGGGCATAGTCACTGTCACTGCTACTATCATTTTTAGACTCTGAATGATCTTTCTCTTGGGCTCCTTTCTTGTCAAGAACATTCTCAAGCTATTTACAAAGCACATAAAAATTGTCAATCATGGATTTTATTCTATCAAAATATGACAAATCAGGGTAGAAACCTCCAAAAGCCAATCCATTTCTCTTTATTTGTGTTTGTAGGTTTAGCAATTCCTGAATCCTTGATCTCCTTGTCTTGATCTCATCCTCATCAAGAAGGTTTCTTCTTGCATCCTCTTTAATATATTCACAATGGACATTTGTATTGGGGATTGTGGGTGTATATAGCTTTCTGACTCCTGCCATAAAACCTTCAAGATCAATATATCTATATGAGGCTGCCCCCATTCTGCAACTTTCCAACCACTGGTTGACTGAATCAATGGAACCTTTGTCAATAGTAAAATTGGAAATTCTGAACTGTCTAGGGGTCAAGGTCCCCTTCTTGTGTGGTGCAAAGTGCTCATTATCTGTTAATAATAATTGCCATATAAATTCCATGGCAGCCACTCTTGTTGGTACATGGCAAGGCAAGATATGAGGTGGATGTATACATCCATATACCCTTATTATGTTAAAATTCTCCTCCAGGAAGAAATCTACCCAATTATGGTCTCCCTCCCATTTATCTAAATATTCATTAGGCCTTCGTAGCTGCATAATATTAATTGGGAGCCTTGTCCTGCTGATGCCCATGCTCTGTACTATTGGATATATAATCCAATTCTAGAATGCACAGTAGTCACAGTCCTTGGATGTATAATTCCAAATCTTTACCCAGAACTAAATGCAATTAGGTCCGTCTTGAAAAACCCTTTGAGGACTCAAATTGTTTACATCCATGATCTCAAAATTAAAATGCAAGAGGAGATGCATGAGGATGGAGTAGTGGAAGAACTTGGGTTCTTTCTCCTTAGGATCCTTCATGTTCTTCTAAGTTGCTATAAATCCATCATGCATCTTGTCAATGATATGTTGTATATAGTCATAGCTAGTGCTAGAATGCACCTCCTGTAAATCTAGCACCATTATCAATATCCTGACATTAATCTTCTCAGCTTCCCCATCTATCCCTAGCACTCTACACAGGGCATAAGTGATGTACTTAATGTAGAAATGTAGATCCTTGAAGTAATATGGGGCTGTCCAAGGCATAGGAGAAAGATGGTTTTTTATCTCCTTGAGCATGTGTTTCTGTAACTGTCCCCTAGCAATACCAAGCTTCAAATTATACCTCGCCTCTTGCTTAGTAATGTCAATTTTCGTAGACATAGTACTATACAAGCCAAAATCTTGCATAAATGAATTTCTATTTAGGATGAGCAGGGCAGTTCCATCATTCCTCTTAATTGTCTTAGACAAGACATCATAATGACTGGCGAGGCCTAATAACAAATATACATCTATGTAGACATTAAGAACAATCAACCTAGCCAAACTATAGGTCCAAGGGTTTGATACAGGGATGGCTTTATCATAATTTTTATAGAAGTAGTTAAAGAGGGAAAAACCTATTGATCCTAGAGTATCAGCATCCCTAATGTCATAGTACTCATCAATAAGCACATTAGCATTTGCCCTCCTATTCTGAGTTTAACCCGATAGCAATTTGAGAATTGATCAGAGTAATTTCATTTCCCCTTAGCCTCTTCATCTATCTCTTCACTTCTCCCACTGGTAGAAGCTATACTAACTGCTCTACTCATCTTTTCTATGTTTCAATCCCTTTTTCTTCATCGATATTGAAGCAAATCTCCTCTCCAGAATTACTTTACTTCTCTGTGCACAGTTCTCAGAAAATCAAAACCTTCTGATCAATTGAGTACTCTGCAACTTAACTAATTTCTTCTCTCTTCTTAGAATACCTAGCACTTCTTCATTATAAAAATATGAAAGCAAGATAAGTTAAAATGAACCTTCAATCAACTCTTTATGGTAACTGTTCCAAGTACATGGCTCATCATTTGAAAAATCATCAATTCTGTCTTCAATTCAGCATGCTGTGGAATTAATTGAAAACCTAGCCATAGCCCATGAGTGTGACAGGAAATCAAATTCATATATGTGTATCTTCAGAGAAAACTTTATAAAATTCTAAGGTGATGACATGTCTCTATGTGATTGGCTCTTTGTCATACATCTCAACTACCTTTTTTACACAGTAATCAATATCCAAGCTTTTCATTGGATGCTAAATGATTCATGTTGCCATGTCAGCCACTGCCACCTTTTCTTATGATTTCATATTTAGCTACCACACGACTGTGTATAATCTCCTTGTCGCTAACCCAAGTCTTTAACCCTTGATTCTTCTAGAGATCTAGCGACCATGTTACTTTTTCTGTATTGGTTAACCATAGTTCATTTCTGGCGATCACGCAACTATGTAAATAAAAGTCACTGGATGAAAAATCTAACTCATATTTTACTCAGAGACTCCATGACTGACAGTTACCTTTAGCCCTTATAGTTATCTCTATGTCACCGAAAGTTTATTTTCCTTTGTGAGATCCCGCAACTACCCTTGGTCGCTTAATCATTGAATACAAATGTTAAGTGAAAAATCTTTTAGAGACAATGTGACAAGTCTTTTACCCTTTGGTTCATCTAGAGACTTCACAACATATCCTTGTCTCTAAGTCATGAGTACCTTTTCCTTTGGGATCTTTTATTTAGAGACTTCACGACTGGCATTGGATCTTTTAATCATTGCATCTGACGGCTCCTATTAAGTCACTGAGTAATTTATTATACCCTTAGATTATTTGGAGACTATGCAACAATAAAGGTCTTTATACTTAGTCTCTTAATCGCCAACTAGAGAACTTACTCATCATTCCAATCCCGCGACAACCCGACTGCATCATATCTCAAACTGCATGTGGTTAGTCGCGAAGTCTCAGCATCTTTCCTTTAATCGCCTTTCTTTCTGGAGACTCCATGACATGAGTTTTAATTTACTTACTTAACTATAGGCTAATTCTATGACCACGTGACATGAAGAAATTGCCAAGTCTCGCAACCAATCACTAATTGCTGGCCCTTTCACACGACACCAAGACTCATTTGTGGGTCCATTCACAAATTACTGACATGTTTGTTCATTTGGAGACTATGTGACATGAAGGGCTCCGCCAAGTCTCATAACACAGAAGGAATATTCCAATTCTTTGAGAGACATTCTGACATAAGCCAATTGCCAAGTCTCGAGATAAAAAGGCATATGTGATCAAGATCACGTGACCAAGTGACCATGCTTTAAAACATATGACTTAAGTGATTTTCAAAAAGGTAACACCAAAATAGAAGTATGATAAACATCTTAGGGTTTTTTTCATTTTGGCCTATAAACAAGACCTAGGGTTTCAAGGTTTTGCATTTTCACAGAGATTTTGACCTGAAGACCCTAAGATTACAACTGGGAAATTACAAGGAACTTAGAGACTTTTGGGTTTAGAAAAGAAAAGAGCGTGAGGGTCACAAAACTTTGCCAGATAGACCAGAACCAGGAATACAATCAATAGGGGGATGAAGGATCACTCACTGATTGCATGATAACCCCACCAAGTATTCTTTCCTTTAAGTTTCTACAATATCTCAAAATATGATCATTATTCTTCACTTTCTTCTATATGCTATTCTTTCTATGGTTTTGTTATCTCATAAATATATCAAAAACATTGCAGATGTGCATATAAAATAAAAATATTGTCCTTCAATTGTTCCACATTGAAGCATTTCCCCTTGGGAGTATTCCCTTCATTTGTACAATATTTGTCAAAAATGGTTCCCATATTTCCTGCAACTATGAAAGGAATAGTGTTGGTGTTAGGTTTCATTTATTATTGAATTCAATGGTTTCCAAGATGTGTTGAGGAGTTTGC
>MU226211.1:1121242-1158868 GCA_018584345.1 Thuja plicata
GTCATTAAACACATATGCCAGTAATATCAACAAACGTGAATCCAAACATTTGAATACAGTGAATCGATATCCTTGAGCACAAGCACCAATAACATCAAATAACAGAGATAAAGCACTGGCTAGGGCATGACACCAATAGAATGTAGTCATTTCAGAGAGCAACTCCCTCAACAATAAAATGAAATGCATTCGAATATGATGCCAGAGGCTCGAAAGATGAAGAAATCACATACCTTCTCCCGCACTCAGCTGTTGCTCCTTTTCTCCCCCTCTACAATCAAAATAAAAATGATGAGGCTGTTTCACTTTTTTTTTTTAATGTATACCCCAAATCTATCAGAATTCCAATGGTCAATTAAACACCCATCAGAATACCAACATCATTGGGGCCTATTACAAAAAAAAACACCAAATTCGTAAGAAAAAGTTACCCATCAGAAACTTCTGTTGAAATTTGGCCCCAAAATGTAGTAGTGATAGATACCATGACATAGTAGAAAATGGTTTTCCAAGTGAATTACCACCTATGATGGATGTGATTCATTAGACTGACCTCATTCTTGGAGAAAATTTTCCAAACAAAGTAGCATATAAGATGACACCAAGTCATAATGCCGAGATAGCCAAACAGATTCAAGATTTGTTGGATAAAGGGTTGATAAGGAAGAGTTTAAGCCCATGTGTTGTATCTATAGTACTTTCACCTAAGAAGAATGGAAAATTGAGGATGTGTACAGAATCCAGGGCTATAAATAAGATCACAATCAGGTATAGGTTTCCAATGCCACAGATAGAAGATTTGATGGAGAATTTGGGAGGTTCTTGCTACTTTTCTAAAGTGGATTTGAATTCAAGGTACCATAAGATAAGAGTGAGGCTTGGTGATGAATGGAAGACAACTTTCAAGACCAATGAGGGTCTCTATGAGTGGATAGTAATTCCCTTTGGCCTAAGTAATGCACCTAGCACATTCATGAGGCTCATGAATGAAGTGCTAGTAGAGTTCATTGGTAAGTTTGTAATAGTTTATCTTGATGATATTTTGATCTTTAGCAGGTCCAAGGAGGAGCACATGAAGCATTTGGAGATGGTCTTGAGGAAGCTACATCAAGATAAGTTGATGATAAATCAAGAAAAGTGTGAGTTTCTAAAAACTAAACTAGTTTACCTTGGTTTTGTGGTTGCTAATGGCTGCATGAAGATGGATCTTGAAAAGGTTAAGTCAATATTGGAATGGCCTACACCTAGGTCCATAGGGGATGTTAGGAGTTTCCATGGGTTGGCCTCCTACTATAGGAAATTTGTAAGAAATTTTAGTCATGTATGTGCCCCTATTCTTAACACCATAAAAGGTGGAATCAAATGTAAGTTTGAGTGGACTGCGGTAGCGGACCAAGGGTTTGAAATGTTAAAGAAGAGGATTGCAAAACTACCTACTCTTAGGTACCCTAATTTCAATCAACTAGTTGTGGTAGAATGTGATGCTAGTAAGTTGGCTATTGGAGCAGTGCTAAGCCAAGAAGGACATCCAGTGGCTTTCTTTTCTGAAAAGTTGAATGAGGATAAACAAAAGTACTCCACCTATGATTTGGAGTTATATGCTATGGTAAAATCCCTTAAGAAGTGGAGACATTGCCTATTACCTAAGGAGTTTGTGGTATACACTAATAACCATGCACTAAGTTTCCTGAATGGACAAGAAAAATTGAATCAAAAGCCCTTGAAGTGGGTAGAATCATTGCAGACTTATACATTTGTCATAAAGCACAAGAAATGGGTTAGCAAAAAGGTTGCAGATGCTCTTAGTAGAAGAGTACTCACAATACAGGAGATACAATTAAAAAGTGTAGGGATGGATGATTTGAAGGACCTCTACAAAGAGGACAAAGATTTTAGAGAAGCCTATGAAGCATGTGTGAAGTTTCAGCAGGGTTTCAAAGTGGATTTCAATGAGTTTATGTTGCAGGAAGGCTTATTGTTTAAGGGACATCTTATGTGTATTCCTCAATTCTCAATCATAAAAAAACATTGTGAAGGAGAAACACCAAGGTAGCTTGGAGGGCCACTTTGGAGTGGACAAGACATTGGAGCAAGTGAATAGGCACTACTATTGGCCTAAGTTACAATCAAATGTGAGGATATTTGTAGAACAATGTTAGATTTGTTAGAGGGAAAAAGGACAAAGCAACAATAGTGGGTTGTACCAACCCCTTTCCATACCCCAAAGGCCTTGGGAGTGTCTTAGTATGGATATTGTTTTGGGGTTACCAAAGACACCTAGGGGTCATGACGGTGTGTTTGTAGTGGTGGACCATTTTAGTAAAATGGCACACTTAATTCCATGCAAGCAAACAAATGATGCTTCTCAAATTCTAGGACTATTCTTTAGGGACATTGTGAGGATCCATGGTTTGCCTTGGAATATTGTAAGTGACAAAGATAGTAAGTTTGTGGGTCACTTTTGGAGGACCCTATGGAAGATGCTGGGAACAAAATTGTCTTTCTCTTTAACCTACCATCCATAATCAGATGGACAAACAGAGGTAGTCAACAGGTCACTTGGGAACTTGTTAAGGTGTTTGACTAAGAAACATGGACAGTCATGCGATCACATCATAGGGAAAGCAGAGTTTGCCTATAATGACTCCATTAATAGGAGTATAGGGAAGAGCCCCTTTGAGATAGTATATGGGGTCAATCCTAGGGGGATCTTAGATTTGAGGGATATCAGTTTGAAGGACAAGAGGAGTGCACAAGGTGAGTCATTTGCAGAACAAATGAAACAACTACATGATCAAGTCAATAAGACTTTACAAAAGAAAGTGGAGAAGTAAAAATCCAAAGCTGATCAGACAAGACGAGATTTGCAGTTCAAGGTAGGGGATCTAGTACTTGCCTATCTTAGGAAGGAGAGGCTACCCAAGGGTTAGCCAACTAAACTACTCATGAAGAAGATAGGGCCACTGAATATTTTTCATAAGTATGACAAGAATGCCTATGAAGTGGAGTTGCCTCTTGATTTGGGAATTTCACCCATTTTAAATGTTTGTGATTTGTACCCTTACAAGGGATCATCTTTAGACATAGGTTAGTCTACTCTTGCAAGCTTGGAGGATGATGATTGGGTGAAAGATTTGCCTACCCCAATGCCTTTGAAATTGGAAAGTGTACTAGATTCTAAAGTAATAAAGAAGAAAAGGAAGGCTAACTACAAGGAGTACCTCATCAAGTGGCATGGACTACTTGAAGTTGAGGCCACTTGGATAACAGAGCTAGACATTCTGAAACATGGGGTCACCATTGAAGACCTCCTAACTCAAGGGACTTGAGTTCTTTTCTCTAGGGGAGTATGGTGCAGGGAACCTCCCTATTTGATGTTTTGGTGTTTTTTAGAGTTTTTTTAGGTGTTTGTGTGTGTGTGTTGGAATAAGGTCCAAGGGGTTGGATGTAATGACAAGTTAACTTCATGTTTGTAAGAGCCTTAGTGTTCATTAGGTGATTTAGGGTCTCTTTGGATAAATTGGTGAAATTTGATATTTTAGTGCAATATGGGTTTGAGGGGTGTTTTAGGACCCTACATATCCTATCTAGGGTCATCAAAGTCAAACTCACCCATCAAGTTGACAATGAAAGTCAAAATGCACAAAGTGCAAAAAGTTGCTAGCAACTTTGAAAGTTGCTCGAGAAACTTTTGCAAGAATTTGCAAAATGTAGTAAGATTTAGTTGTAACTACCCCATGCTTGGTATATGAACATGGATTCTATATTTGGGAATGGTTAATTAAATTTTGGTTTGCAGCAATCATTCTTGACACTTCTATACGGATGTCTGTAACCGATTTCTTCTAATCTACACTGTTTCTTTATTATTGTACGACTGTGTACAGATTGGTAGAGAAGATTAGGTCACATGGAGATGGACTGATTTACATTATCTTTCATATGCATTAGATAGTTTTCTTTGAAGTTCATTAGGTGTAAAGTTACAAGTTTTTGAAGGTCACTGGTTTGTAAGTGGCAATACAGTGGTGTTTAGATAGAAATGGCTCTACCCTAAAATCCCACCAGTGGAATTGACTGAAACCATGGGGGAAGTAGGGTTAGAGTCTATAGATAGGGTTTTGGTTTTCACTTTTGTAGTTTCAATGGATTTCCTAGGCCAAGTAGGAATCCCTATGGCTGACTGATGAATCTGGGTGAGCCAAGACAGGGAGAAGAAGGATTTTGGTCGAGCACTCATGACCTTTTGGGAAAGAATTAGTGGCATTTTCAGATGCCCTAGATAGTATACTAAAAGTATTCAAAGATGGAAGGAGGTGAATCATAAGTTGGAGATCAATTTAACAATTGTTTATGCTGACTGGTCCAGAGGCCTAATTAATAGGCTAAAATCTAGGGCCTGCAAGAAACTAGGGTTATGAGCGCTTTCATAAGTTAGGGTTTTGGATTATGACAGTGTTGGTTGATAAATTGAATATTTTTAAGGTCTTGTGTGGGGTCATTTGGGGAGTTTTTTAGTGATATCCCTGAAACTATGAAAATAGACCTACTAGGAATTACGCAATTAGGCCTCCTAGTGAAATTGTTACCAATTGGAATGGTAGAGAGTCTTGGAGTATTGGGATGAGTTTAGAATGACCTAGGATTAGTCAAGAAGACTGATAGGAGTCTTGGTAGATGTGTGGGAAGATCCTAAGCAAAGGTTTGGCATTCTAGGAGGAGTTCTAGTGAAGAAAACTAGGCATTTGGTGAACTAGTTGGACTAGTTAAGCCCAGAAACTTTGGAATCTTCTAAAGAACAACTATATCTTGGAGGAGAAGCTGGTAGTGAGGGTCTTGGAGATCCTAATTGAAGGTAGATTCAACAAGGAACAACCATTGGATGGTTGGGATAAACCAAGAAGAATCTTGGAGTGAGGAAAAACTTTAGAGTATCAAACCCTCTGCATCATATCCTCCCCCATATCCATAAGAATATCATCATGAATTCCCAAATCCACATCATTCAAGTTGTGAGAAGGAGAAATAGGGGAGGTGGGGAGAAAATTAGTATGGAGCTTTAAAACAAACTTTTTCACACGAGAATATTTTCACTTATTCCCAACTGAAAGGGACTAGGAAGGATTCAACTTTTTAGTGGTATTGTCAGAAGTAGACAACCTAACTTTTCCTTTGCCTTTCTTATTCACATTGGGTCCAGAGAATTAGGGACAATGTCAACAAACAAAACCTAATCAAAACCATCATCACATCATAAATAACCATTTTTTTATGAGAAGTAACTGAGGGACTTTTTCTTTTACCCACATGGAAAACCATATTACCATCTGAATCAACTTCTTCCCATTTAAAGGAAGTGTCCCTGTAATGAGCCCTAGTATTCTTTTTAAGTTCAATACCCATTTTGGGTGGTGGGTTTCTCTCAATATGCAAAGCTATAGCATGCTCCATTAAAAGTAAAATGAAGCCCTCATGGAGGATAGGAGAAGAAGGGTTTTTAGCATGAGCACAGAAAAAATGTTTAGAGATGACAACAAATAGTAGGGAAAGGAAATGTACTTTTCATGCCTGAAGTGTTTTAGGATTATAAAATGATAGCTTAAAATACTATAGAATTTACCATCCAAGGTGAGATAGCGCATAATTACCTATGCAACATTAGTCCACAAAGCCTTGAGGGATGCTTTGTCGAAACCCTCGTTCATGTTATTTTTCACCTTATCTCTTTCTCCAGGATGGAAAAACACTTCCACAGCTTCATTGGCGCTCTTCGTATATCTATACAACTTCCTCCCTTCAACTAAAGTATCAAGACTTTAGCAACCAGATCTTCATTAATCTACAACTCTAAACCATACACTTTCTGAGTGTCCTTAGTCTATCCAACGATAAAATATTATGTTGCTTGAGCATCTGCATCATGAGGCCTTTCCATATAGCCATTAAGACCTTTCACTGAGATCGTTGTCTAGACCAAATCCATATTTTTTCATTTATCATAGACAATGGAATCCAATCTATTTTGATCTCCTTTCATTCTATTTGGATAATACAGATTCGCAATCTGAAAGGTAGGAAAAATGAGAACTAGAATTAAAACCACCAAAATACTTGACCACTTCATATTAAATGATGACCTAATACAAACAATATGTGGGTACTCAAAAACACAAGGGTTTTTGAGTGGCTTATTAGTGCTTTGCATTTTGACCCCCTATAAGTGTTTTTTGAGAGTATTTGCCTAGATGAAATTCTAAAGTTTTTCATGCATGTCAAGTGTCTATCACTCTTGTTTAGGTATATGAAGACATCCCAATTTGTCAGTTTCAAGTTTTGAGTCAGTTAGTGATGTCTTGTTTTAAGCACTTATCCATTCTGCATTTACTGCCTGGGTGTCAATTTGCTGTAATGGCCCTAGTTTGCATTTCAATAACTTGCGTCTAATTGAGTTTCATGGGTCACCATTTTGGGAATATTGAGAATGTATATCAGAGAGCTTATGTTCCAAGAACCAAGCCATTTTGAATCCATTTGATAAGTTTTTGGATTCCCCAAAGTTGGTCCTACAAACCTATCATGTTTCTCTGTCATGTCCAGAATTCTGAATAGTGTACTTTGAGCTTCTGCAAGTTGTAATTGGTTAAATGCATTGCATAATTGAGTTTCCCCCTGTGTTGGAAAGATTAAAGTGTACCTATTTGAATATTTTCAAACCCGTACCAATCCATTTGTCCACTTTCCCAACTTGTTTCCAAATCCAAATTCTGCATATTCATTGAGTTTTAGGTTTTGAAAATTGTAAGATGCTGACTTTGCAGATTGATGCTAATTGACCGGTTCACTTTCAGTGAAAGTTAGTTGAAGATTCATGTTCCATGTGTGAAGGTGAATCATGTTCCATAGTTTCAGATTCTGAAGGCTCTTCTCAATGATTTTGCAAATTCAATATCAGAGACAGTTTGTGCAGTTTGATAGTGCAGAATAGAATTCAAGTTTACAGAATGGTCATTTTCAGAGAATGATAACTTTTCGTCTGAAATTTATTTTCAGGTTCTGATTGTGAAACTATTATAATTACATGTAAATGTACTACTTGACCCAGTTGTGAAGTTTTAGAGCATATTTTGGTAGTCTTGCAATGGTCGATCTGAATGAAGTTTATGTTGATTCAGCATTTGCACTTGCACTGTTTTCTAAAATTGCTAAAGTTTGATCAGTTGCATCTTGTACCTGAAGTTGAATCTGATGAAGCCCTTTTACATGCATAATCAATATGGATGAATGAATCAATTTTCCAAGTGAAAACTCTTCAAGAGTTAATCTAGTATCTTTACGATTGGCATTTCGGGCAGGGTTTGCATGTGTTTGAGAACTTCCGATTGTAGAATATAAGGAAATTGTTCACTTTGAGTACTATTATCTTTTTGCCGTAATGTTTTCAACCAAATCCAGTTCATGACAATTGCTTAGATGCTGGAGATGAATGTTCTATTTGGTTCCCATGGTTGCAAAGTTGTATTCAGTCAGTTTTCAAGGCTTGATCCGTAGGCTACTTGCCATTAATAAAGCCAATTTGCAGAAATGTAATAAATTGTTTTTAAAGCCCACCAATTTGTTACTTTGTGGACTGATTGCGAAATGCTTTATATTTACAAAGTGAAATCATATTTGAGGCATTTGAACTTTCCGGTAGAGGACAAAAGTGGTAGTCATGAAAATGTGGTGATTTTAGAAATATTTAAAAGTTTTTGAGCTAGCACATTGCAAAGCAAAGACGCAAGTCATTAAACATACGTTTTAAACTTTTCAAAGCAACAAACAAATGAATGCCAAGAATTGGAAGATGTATATGATCACAAAAATTGACTCCAAATACCATAAGATGGGCCATGAATGGTTTTGAAAAGATCTTCCTGTAAACACAAAGTGTGCGTAAGTTAAGCAAGAAGAACAATGGTGTCTACGCATTTGAAATAAATACAAAATATTTTCAAAACTCTCAACCAATGTATTGTAATTTGGGAAAAGGGAGTTCCTGCGTAGCATTTGAAGAGGGCAAGCAATGACTTCAAAGGAGAGGCTGCGCATAAAATATGGTTTTTTTAATTGAAACAAACAAAATACCAAGTGTTGTGTTAACCATGGAGGAAGACCTAGCGCATGGAATTTACATTACAATATGGAAATACAGACAAGTGAACTATATTGATAAGTGTCTAAAGTGGATTGGTTTGAAACCCCATGCCAAATGCCAGGGAGGAGACTAAACATGTAGTCTGCGCAAGGCTGGAATAAGAAATTTTTAAAAACAAAGTGCATTGGCTTATCCATGGTCCACGTTGGGAATTGAAAGGAGGCTGCATCCATAAAGTACATAAGGAAGACCCCACGTGCAGTAAGCTGGGGCATTTTTTTAAAACACTATCAATGCAAATTGTTGGTTTGAAAACCAATAAAGTTCCTGCGCAGGGTACTGGAGGGGTTGTGAAGTTTCAAAATATTTAAATTTCCCAATGCAAACAATAAGAGCAGCTTGCACAGTTAAAGGGGGGAATGTTTTGTTTAAAAACACCAAACATTTTCATGGCAAATCCAATGTGGAGGATGCAGCTGGGAAGTCTGCACTAACCAAGGAGGAGCCCACTCCAAGCATAAAAGAAGCATTTTAAATATAATTGCAAATGCAATTTGCAGGTTTTAGACCAAGCCTAGCCTACACAAGGCATAAGGAGACCTCCTACGCAACATTACAAGGCATGAAGCCAGTCCACAATGCATGGACTCCACCATAAACCATGCAGCATGAAGGAGAAAGCTTTAAAGCTTTTAAAATTGTAGATGCAATATCCCACATGCATTGGGAAGGGGATTTCTTAATAGTTTTTATATGCTTCCACTTTCACAATAAAATGAATAAGAAGTGAAGAGGATTTTGGTGGGCCCCTTGGTTGGAGTATCCTGTACGCATTGGGCTGCATCATTTTAGAGGGAAAGTGCAATAAACTTCAAAAAATTCAAAGAGTTTAGTCCCACATTGCTGGTGGAAGGGAAAGTATATATGTTTATAACCAACAATGCACAATATGTAATATGAAGATGAAGATTGGAGGCTCTCCACGCGCGGGTGACATACGCATTGGGAAGCATGCCTAGGTGACGAAAATCATATTTTGGCAGGACCCATAGACCTGATGTGGCAGATGAGTTGGTGAGGAAAGTTGCAGGTTGGGCATGAATCTCGAGGTGAGCAAGATCGAATGGATGACACGATGACTCGATCCAAAAGATGCAAGGAAGATAGCATCAAGGGATCACGCCAGTGTGACATGTGGCAAGGTTGACATCAGAGGCTGCCCCATGGTAGAATCTGGGGCTTTTTAGGAGATATACAGAGAAAAAGGTATTAAAATAGTATTAAAAATGCTATTGATTACACGAAAGTGTAAAATGAGATTGAAATATTATTCAATAGTCTAACTATTGAATTAACGTATAATTTCAAATATTTCAAAATATTCTAAAGTTTAAAACTGAATATGTATCTAAAGGGAAAGGTTTGATAAATGATTTTAGGGGGTATTTTTATCCAAAATATCAAGTATCATATATCACCGGAAAGGTCTCGAAATTAGGATTCTAATTTTGCAAGCCATTTGAATCCATATCAAATCAGATTTTTGTAGTTGCAGAAAGAAGCAGTTGTAGATATTTTTGAGGACAGATAGGTGTCGGTGACTGGATTGTTTTTTTCCTTTTTCCTATATCTGGTTTTTTCTCCATTGTAACAGGGATGGTGAATGTGTTGAAGTAGAAAGATATTGATAACATATAGTGGAATCTCCTGTTTTAGATCTATGGTGTCTTTTTGTACTTTTGTTCATGCTCTTGTATGTTTAGTTTGTAATGCATTCTGAACATGCTGGTTATAAGGTAATTGTGCAATTACTTGTGAGTTTTCTTCAAGGAAGGAGTCAGTCTTGTGAGTAATCCCAGAGGGCTAGGTATTAGTATGGGAATTTGATACATGGATGCGAGAGTGAGAGGATAGTTTGTAAGGCACTCTATCTGGGATTGTATTAGTGTTCTTATTAATTTATTTTCTATGGATTTGTATCTCATTGGAATCTTTTCGCAAGATTAGGCACTGGTCTAAATTCTGATATGCAGTTCTCATCATCAATTTTAAATCAAATTAAATCTTTACATTTATGTTTCTGAGAGTATTAATGTTTGATTGTATTCAAAGGATGCAACTCATTTTGCTGATTCCTTGAAGGTTGAGTCATAAGGTTATCCTTCCTAAGTCCAGGGACTTTAAAAAGAAGAAGAGTGAATGTCCTTAATCCACTATAAGGTTTACTGTTAAGCAGTGAGTCTAAAGATAGGTACACCCGCCTAGTTCTATGGAGCTCAAAGTGAAGAAGGATAATATCATTGTTAATTAGCCTTTTCCCTGTATGAATCTGAATTGGGAATCTAAGAGTCAGGCTTAAATAGCTATATATTGATTCAACAAGAAAAAGAGATAACAAAATGGTGACTCTACTGGGGATGTGTTAGAGCTTTTGTTTTATTAAAACCCAGAAATTATAATCTACTGGAGAAGTGAAGGTTAAAAGCTCATAGGAACTAATCATTTGTTTATCATTTTTCAACTAGCTTGTGAATTTTAATCCCATATCTTTGTGGGTGGCGACTCTGAATTCTTGTGTAGCCTAGTAGCATTGATTTACATGTAAAATTTTAGAGATTTAGAATATATTATTTGTAGATTTTAAGCCTTTGTCAGTTTTTTTTGGCAAGGAAGGATAAAATATCAGTGGGTTGTTTGAGTATGTTTACTTCTACTAGCCATGAAAGAGTATCTCAGAAAAAACAACAAAGGTATTCTTGTTCTCATGTGTTTTTCTTTCATGAGAATTAAGTTATTTAAACGGATTGCCTTTATTGAGTGTTTTCAGCACTAGGAAAGAGTTGTGTTCAAATTAGTGAGTTGTCAAATTTTTTTTCATCTAAAGTTGAGACCAGCAAGGGTCTTTGGAAATCCTTTCATACGAAGAGGTATGATCCATTGTGTTTTTATGGCATTAAATATTTTCTACATGATGTGCCTCATGAAATCAGAGATTATTTGCCAAAATTTTTTGGAGATCAAGTTGTTTCAGGAAGTCATCATGTTCAAATGTTCATTGATTTATTGGGTGACTTTGAAATAAAGTATGAAGATGTATACATGAAGTTGTTTGTTCAAAATTTTAGAGATGATGCTAGGGAATGGTTTTCTTTTTTACCAGCTTGTTCAATTTCTTCGTGGGATGAATTACATGTTTCCTTTATGGAACAATTTGATGAGAGAATAAATTTGAGAGATGTATTTACTGATTGGTTGAATCTTAAGATTAAAGAAGATGAATTAGTTCCTGATTTCAATATCAGATTTGCAATAGCTTCACATGAAATACTTGAAAGGAGTAGACCTCAAGATCATGTGTGTGTTATGGTTTACTTTGATGCATTTAAAAAAAAGATGAGTTATAGGTTGAAAGACAAGGAACCTAAGACTTTGCATCAAGCTTTTAGGACAACAATAGAAATTGAAAACAATGTCAAGTATGGATTGACAAAGAACCATTTCTCTAGAGGGATTTTCCTGAAAAAAATACATTTGAGAATGGAGAAGAGTATTATGAAAAGTTTGCAGCTCCAAGTAGGTGTATTGATACCTCTACTTTGGTTTCTAATCAGGTCTTGAATTCAGATTTGAATAGATGTATGGTTAATAATCCTTTGTTTCATACAGAAGAAACTTCTAATGAAGATAGCAATACACATGTCCAAGAAATTGTAGCAAGGAATGATGTTTCAAATACTTATGATGTTGAATTGCTCAATGAATCTTTTCCTTACAAAGTTATATTAGAAACACCCTCTCATTTTGATCCTAGATGCAATGATACTAACAATGTTTTGAATGCTGAAGAGGATGTATATGTTTTACACTCTTATGAGGATCAAGAGAATGTTGATCCATTGTGTGATCCTAGTATAGCATGGGAAGATAAGAGCATTCATGGAAATGAATGAAAATTAGCATGTGAAGGTAAGAGTATCTTCACCAATTCTGAAAATAATCTTTTACATTAGTGTGATACAAATGAGTTTGGTATCAAGAGCTTTGAAGTGGATTTGGTCTCAAAACTTAAGGAAAGAGGGATAGTAAATGATGGTCTTCCTTATGAGATGGAGTATGATACTATCTTGCAACTTTATCATGATATTATGGATGAAAATCAAAATGAAGATCAGTTAGTTGAGTCTTTTCAGTCAAAGGGTAAAGTGCTAGATGAGTGTGTTGTTGAAATCCCTTCATTTAATGATGATCAATTGAAGCATATGGTTTGTTTGTATAATGAAAATCATAGGCATAACATGAAACTTGAGGAAGTTTGGTGTCTTTATCCATCTCCTCCAGTTGAAGAAGGTAGTATGAATTTGTCATCCACTTCGTTGCCTAACGATAGAGGTGTTGAAACTACTTATAGTGATATCTCTGATTTTAAATCATATGCTAAAAATGATTATGAAAGTGATTATGATGTAGTAGGGGTACTAATGTCTTCAAATTTTTTATTAATGATGCATTTGATAAGGACATTGATATTGATCAGCCATCTCTTTGTTGCCATGTTCATATGGGAGAAAAACATAGTGTTGTTAATCCATTATTTGAGGAATGCATTGAGTTCCCAAATTTGGTTTATTCTGATTTTAATGTTAAAAATGTGTCAATATTGAGTAAAAAATTAGTGTATCTCTTCCTGGGCTAAAAGAGATTCTGAGTTTGAATGTGCATTTGATGGGTTCATTGTTCCATGTAGTGAGCAGGACTATGATGTTGATCAGCTATCTCCTTGTGACCATGTGGTTAATTTGCAAGTGGAAGAGGTTTCCAATCCATGTTTTGAGGACCATGCTCATATGTCTTTCCATCTTGAAGTTTTCCAGATTTTGGTATCCATGGCTTATGTGAGTATGAGTCATTTAGCTTCTTTATGGCTCAGCTGGCTAATGAGGGGGTAATGCAAGCGGAGTTTGATGTTTCTTATGGTGATGCATTTCCTCATTGTCATGGTTCATATTTTTTGATATTTTCTGATGTGAAGAATGAGTTTCATACTTTTGGTTATGCTAACTCTGATGCAAGAAATTTTAAAGGCATGAAAGGAATTGCAAATAAGGTATTATTCATTTTTATGATTTATTGTGAGTTTGAACAGTAGCTGTACAAGTACAATTTCATTCTAATATTTGTATGCCAAGAAGAAAATTAGATTTTTGATAGAGGAAAGTGCTGGTTTTAGTTGTGAAGAGGTTTGAGGCTTTTCATAATTAATTTGCATGTTGTATAGTCGCTTTCCTTTCAATTGAGTGGTGTGTTTTCTTTCAATAAGAGGTTTCTTGTTTTAGAGAGATTAAAGAGAAAGGAGAAATAGAAGAGATGAGAAAAATCTGATTTGAATTTTGTGAATGGTTTGCTTATACCATGAGATTTTGAAATCTCTCTACATGCCCAAATGGGGCACGCATCCATAGTCAAAGCCACTGTTGGTAATCAAAAATACAACAAGGGTTTTTGAGTGGCTTATTAGTGCTTTGCATTTTCACCCCTATAAGTGTTTTTTGAGCCTATTTGCCTAGATGAAATTCTAAATTTTTTCATGCATGTAAGGTGTATATCACTCTTGTTTAGGTATACAAAGACATCCCAGTTTTTCAGTTTCAAGTTTTGAGTCAGTTAGTGATGTCTTGTTTTAAGCACTTATCCATTCTGCATTTATTGCCCAAGTGTCAATTTGTTGTAACGGGCCCAATTTGCATTTGAATAACTTGCGTCTAATTGAGTTTCATGGGTCATCATTTTGGGAATGTTGAGCATGTATATCAAAAAGTTTATGTTTGAAGACCCAAGCCATTTTGAATCCATTTGATAAGTTTCTGGATTCCCCAAAGTTGGTCCTGCAAAACTGTCATGTTTCTCTGTCATGTCTAGAATTCTAAATAGTGTACTTTGAGCTTCTAGAAGTTGTACCCGGTTGAATGAATTGCATAATTGAGTTTCCCCCTATGTTGGAAACATAAAAGTGTACCTATTTGAATAGTTTCAGACCCATACTAATCCAATTGTGCACTTTCCTAGCTTAAATCCAAATTTTGCATATTCACTGTTTTAGGTTTTAAAAATTGTAAGATGCTGACTTTGTAGATTGATGCTAATTGATTGGTTCAATTTTAGTGCAAGTTAGTTGAAGATTTATGTTCCATGTGTGAAGGTGAATCATGTTCCAGAGTTTTAGATTCTGAAGCTTCTTCTCGATGATTTTCCAAATTCAATATCAGAGACAATTTGTGCAGTTTGATAGTGCAGAACATAATTCAAGTTTACAAAATGGTCATTTTTAGAGATAGATAAATTTTCATCTGAAAGTTATTTTCATGAATTGATTGTGACACCATTCTCATTACATGTAAATGTACTACCTGACCCAGTTGTGAAGTTTCAGATCATATTTTGGTAGTCTTGCAATGGCCGATCCGAATGAAGTTTATGTTGATTCAGCATTTGCACTTGCACTATTTTCTAAGATTGCTAAAGTTTGATCAGTTGCATCTTGTACTTGAAGTTGAATACGACGAAGCCCTTTTGCATGCATAATCAATGTGGATGAATGAATCACTTTTTTGCATGAAAAATCTTCAAGAGTTAATCCATTATCTTTCCAATTGGAATTTCTAGTAGGGTTTGCATGTGTTTGAGAACTTCCGATTGCAGAATATAAGGAAATTATTCACTTTGAGAACTATTATCTTTTTTCCTTGATGTTTTCAAGAAGATCTAGTTGATGAAAATTTCTTAGATGCTGGAGATGAAAGTGCTATCTAGTTCCCATGGTTGTAAAGTTGTATTCAAGGCTCAATCTGGAGGTTACTTGCCATTAATAAAGCCAATTTGTAGAAATGTAACAAAATTGTTTTTAAAGCCCACCAGTTTGCTACTTTGTGGATTGATTGCCAAATGGTTTATATTTACAAATTGAAATCATATCTAAGGCATTTGAAATTTCAGGTAGAGGAAAAAAGTGGCAGTCATGAAAATGAAGTGATTTTAGAAACATTTAAAATTTTTTAAGCTAGCACATTGCAAAGCAAAGCCGCAAGTCATTAAACATACATTTTAAACTTTTCAAAGAAACAAACAAATGAATGCCAAGAATTGGAAGATGTATATGATCACAAAACTTCACTCCAAATACCATAAGATGGACTACGAATGGTTTTGAAAGATCTGTCTGTAAACATAAAGTGTGCGTAAGTTAAGCAAGAAGAATAATAGTGTCTACGCATTTGAAATAAATACAAAATATTTTCAAAAATTTGAACCAATGTATTGCGATTTGGGCAAAGGGAGTTCCTGCATAGCATTTGAAGAGGACAAGGAATGATTTCAAAGGAGAGGTTGTACATAAAATATTGTTTTTTTTATTGAAATAAACAAAATACCAAGTGCTACATTAACCATGGAGGAAGACCCAATGCATGGAGTTTACATTGAAATATGGAAACACAGACAAGTGAAATGTATTGACAAGTGTCTAAAGTGGATTGGTTTGAAACTCCACACCAAATGCTAGGGAAGAGACCAAGAATGCAGTCTGTGCAAGGCTGGAATACGAAATGTTTTAAAACAAAATGCATTGGCTAGTCCATGGTCCACACTGGGAATTGAAAGGAGGCTGCATCCAAAAAGTACAAAAGGAAGACCCCATGCGCAGCAAGTTAGGGCATTTTTTTCAAAACACTATCAATGCAAATTACTAGTTTGAAAACCAATAAAGTTCCTGCGCAGGGTACTGGAGTGGTAGTGAAGTTTCAAAATATTTAAATTTCCCAATGCAAACAACAAGAGCAGCCTGTGGAGTTAAAGGGGGGAATGTTTTGTTTAAAAACACCAAACATTTTCATGGCAAATCCAATTTGGAGGATGCAGTTGGGAAGTCTACGCTAACAAAGGAGGAGCATATGCCAAGCATAAAAGAAGCATTTTAAATATAATCACAAATGCAATTTTTAGGTTTAAGACCAAGCCTATCCTACACAAGGCAAAAGGAGACCTCCTACGCAGCATTACAAGGCATGAAGCCAGTCCACAATGCATGGACTCCACCAGAAACCACGCACCATGGAGGAAAAATCTTTGAAAATCGCAGATGCGATATCCAACATCCATTAGGAAGGGGATTTTTTAGTAGTTTTTATTTGCTTCCACTTACACAATGAAATGAATAAGAAGTGAAGAGGCTTATGGTGGGCCCCTTGGTTGGAGTATCTTATGCATGGTGGGCACATCATTTTGGAGGTAAAGTGCAATAAGATTTAAACACTTCAAAGAGTTTTTTCCCACATTGTTGGTGGAAGGGAAAGTATATATGTTTATAACCAACTGTAGACACCTAAAAGTGGTTTGAGCCTGCTAGTCTACGTGTTTTAACATTGTTCGCATTACATTTGAAACATTGTTTTGTGACCTAATTATTCCTCTATGTCACACATATGATCTTTATTGTATAGAGACATTGTGTCTTTCATCAATGATTGACTATTGCAAAATTGTTCAATTATTTACTAACAATTCTACTTTCTCTATAAAATTGATCATTTCCCAAATCATTTAAAAACCTTCCTAAATCGATCCTAAACCATTCCAAACCTTCCTAAACTGATCCTATTCGATCCTAAACCATCTCAAACCTTCCTAAACCTATCCTATTTAATCCTAAACCATCCCAAACCTTCCTAAATCAGTTCAAATCTATCCTATTATGTTCCTAATCATTTGCAGAATTGTTTGGACTCATTTCTGACCATTCTGGGGCATTGTCCAAGATCATTGATGCCTAATCAACCCAATTTCAAAGTAATATATCAAACCCTAATTATGATTCAATAAATCTTATCATCATTTCAGGAGCATTGTCCAAGATCATCAATGCTTTGTATCCTTTCAATCAACCATTTGATAACACTGTCAAAGATCATTGGTGTTATCACTATCAATCTATCAATATCAATTGAATAGTGTTGTTCATTACTGTCAATACTATTTTTGATTATCATTTTGGGAACATTGTCAAAGATCATCGATGTTCCCTATTTCAATCTTACAATGCCACCAAATTTAATTGGTGATTTTAAATCATTTCCAATCATCATTATCTGGGTGCATTGTCAAAGATCATCGATACCTCATGATTTCCTAAACTATTCTGGAACCCTCAGAATTAACCCTAATCATTATCAACATTATCAAACCTCTTTCAATTTGACATCAATGCCTTCAATTTGACCTATAACCCACTAATTCCCCCCTTTGGATGAATAACCCATAGTTTATCCTAAGTTCTAATTGAATAAATAAACAAACTTTATTTATTCCCTATTTTCCCTAAGTCTCCAATAATTAATTAATTTTATTAATTAATTAGCTAATTTCAATTTATGAGATTTTTTATAATTTCATAAATCTAATTTGATTTTGAGGAATATTTGAGAATATGGGATTATTGATTTGATTGATGATTCATAATCTCACCTACATATCATATCCTTTAAATAAGGATTCTCATCCCTATTAAGGTGCTTCACAAATATTTTCAAATATTTGCAATATCTCCTCCATATCTCTCCCTCATTTCATGCTTCCAAACATCCTACCAAACAAAATATTGATTGGTGCATTGAGTTTATGCAATATCGCCTAAATGTATCTCATTTTCTATAAATTGAGAACATTTCTCTCATTCAAGGTTAGACCACTATCTTCTAGTATTCTCATTGCAAATTTATGCTTTCAAGAGTCTTTGTGCAATGTTGTTATTGTCAAAGAGAAAACATTAATCTAATTATGGAGAAGAAAGAAGGACATTGGAGCTTCATTTAAAGGGGGTTCTTAGAGTTTTATGCTTTATTTTTATGAATCCTTGTTTTTAATGGCTTTCATGGTAGATTAGATAGGTTAGCATGTTGTTTAGGGTTTGTGGTCCCCTAGATATGCTAAATAGGCCTTTTTCTAGTCTTACATTTGGTGAACTCGACGTGATCAATTTTTCCTAGTCATATGTTGACATGCCTAGCTTGGTCCTTGAGTTAGTTCTTCACCACCTCCCTCTAAATCTAGGTGTGAAACCAATAAAATAGAAGCTAATAAAAATACATCCCCAAATAACTCTATTGGTAAAAGTAGAATTGAAGAATTTATTGGATGCAGGATTTTTCAGGACTCCTGATTATGCAAATTGGATCTCCAATCTGGTTCCTATTAGTAAGCACACTGGGGGCATATGGATATGCACTAATTTTTGTGATTTAAATAAGGCATGCCCTAAATATGATTTTCCTCTGCCCAACATCAACATGATTTTCAACATGACTGCGGGCTACAAGATGCTATCACTTATGGATGACTTCTCTAGTTACAACCATATTTGGATTGCTCTCATGGACCAAGCCAAGACAACTTTCACTTGTCCTTGGGGAACCTATTGCTGGAATGTCATGCCCTTCAGCTTGAAGAACGCCGGAGCAACTTATCAATGGGAAATGACCACAATCTTCGATGACTTTATGCACATCTTAATGGAAGACTATGTTGATGACCTCCTTTGCAAATCTACAACCAGAAAAGATCATTGGAGTATTCTAGCTAGAAACTTTGAAAGAATGGAAGGGTATGAACCCCAAAAAGTGTGTTTTTGGAGTTGTTTCTAGAAAAATACTAGGCTACATCATCTCTCAATGAGGTATTAAGGTGGATCCTACAAAGGTGCAAGACATTTTAGAGATGCCTCTGCTAAACACACTAAGGAAGCCTAGAAGTCTACAAGGCAAATTACAGTCTATCCACCGATTTATTGCACAACTTGTAGATAAATGCCAATCATTTCAAAATCTACTGCATAAGGGTGTGACTTTACATTGGAATAAAAAATGTGAGCACTCATTGCAACAACTAAAATATTATCTATTGCATCCACCAATCTTGATGCCTCCCATCCCAGGGAAGCCATTTCTCTTGTACATTTCTACCACAAAAACTACATTGGGTGCTCTTCTTGTACAACACGATGAACAAGGATGAGAAAGAGATATTTATAACATCAGCAGAACTTTGGTTGGATATGAACTAAACTACTCACTCATTGAACGAGCCTGTCTTGTTGTGGTTTTCACCACACAAAAGTTAAGACATTACATGCTACACCAGAAAACCATGCTCATGTCATGGATTGATCCATTGAAGTATCTCTTAGGAAAAGTAGCTCTCATGGGTCACCTAGACAAATGGGTCATCCTACTAAGTGATTTTGACATAGAATATGTGGACAAAAAAGAAATAAAAGGCCAGGTGATAGCGGATCAGCTCGCAGAGGCACCGGTTCCTGATGATCACACAATGCTTTCAGAATTCCCAGATGAGTCCATTTTTTCCTTCACTAAATCTAATGAGTGGCAACTCTACTTTGATGGCTCACATAATAGGCATGGATCAGGGGCAGGCATCATGTTTGTCACCCCACAAGGTGATGTCATTCCAAAATCTTACAAAATCACATTTACATGTACCAACAATATCACTGAATGTGAAGCACTGGTCACTAGACTTAAACTTGGTATTCAATGGAAAATCAAGAACCTCAAGGTGTATGGTGATTCTCAATTGGTCATCTGACACGTCACTGATGATTATGAAACTAAGGATGAAAATCTAGTACCTTACAAATAGTTGGTCAATTTTCTCAAGGAGCAATTTCTCACAATCAGTTTCTGCCAGCTTCCACAGGTACATAATAAGAAAGAAGATGCTATGGCCACTATCATATCTATGATTGACATGCCGAATAATGAAGAGAGATGTGAATTTCTTTTTGAGTAGCTATTTCTTCCAGAATTCAACATTCTGCAATCCGAGCTCGTGTGTGACATTGTTGGTCCTAATTCCCCCTGGTATCAAGATGTCTATAATCACCTACATGCCTAGATATTACCCCCTACCTTATCCTAGAACAAACATCGAGATATTATCTGTCAAGCCTCCTTTTATGTCATTGTTGGCGATACCCTTTATAGGAGAGCCTATGACCAAACCCTCCTCAGATGCCTTGATTCATGAGAGGCTAACATTGCCTTACATGAGGTCCATGATGGTATTTGTGGTGGACATTTCAATTGTTTGAGTCTCACCAAGAAGTTGGTTCAAGCAGGATACTACTTGCCTACCATGGAGCAAGATGCTCATAGATTTGCTAAGAAATGTTACAAGTGCCAGATTCATAGTAATTTGATTCATGCTCGAGCACAGGACCTACAACTAGTGGTCTCTCCATGGCCCTTTTCACAATGGGAATTTGACCTTGTAGGGAAGATCACACCCCTATATTTTGATGGCCAAAAGTACATCATCATGGCCACTGAGTACTTTACCAAATGGGTGGAAGCTATCCCCATGACATACATTACCGGCAAACAAGTTTCCAGATTCATCTTGAATTATATAATTTGTCATTATGGAGTTCCTATGGCCATCATTATCGACCATGGTAGCCCATTCTAGAACAAGGATGTTACCCAACTTTGTGAGAAATTCAAAATATTTCATGGAATTTCTAGCATATACTACCCACAAGGCAATGGCCAAGTAGAGGCATCTAACAAAACCATCATTAAGATCCTACAAAATACTATTAATGAAGTTGGCCATGATTGGCACTTACAACTTAACCCAGCTCTATGGGCCTACAAGACCAGCATCTGCACCCCCACTGGTGCTACTCTGTACTCTCTTGTCTATGGTGCTAAGGCCATATCACCCCTCAAATTTGAAATTCCTTCATTGAGAGTATCCTTACAATTCATTGTTGATGATGAACAATATAGAGTTTCTAGATTACATGAGCTTGAGATGCTTGACGAGCAACGACAAACTACCTTGGTACACTTGCAAGCCTACCAGAACCATCTCAAATGAAGTTACAACAAGAAGGTCTGAGCTCACCATTTTGAGATTGGAGACTTAGTTCTAAAGATGAATTACAAGACCTAGCCACATAGAGAGAAGGCTAGAAAATTTGAACCAAATTGGGACGGCCCATACATAGTCACAGCATCATATGGGTTTGGAGTGTATCAACTTGCAACACTAGAGGGAGAACCATTGCCAGAGGCACTGAACAACGTGCACCTTCATAAGTATTATGCATAATTTTTGAAAAAAGTACAAAAAAAATTGCAAAAAGTTCCTGAAAAAAGTACAAAATTTTTTTTGCAAAAAGTTCCTGAAAAAGGTACAAAAAAATTGAAAAAGTTTCTAAGAAAATTTCAAAAAAATCCAAAAAAGAAAAAATGGTTGTCTTGATGAAAACCTGGCAAATAGGCATCTTGGCATGCAAAAATAGAAATCAATAGAAAAATCTCATCCAATAGTGAAAACCTGGAAAATAGGCACTTTGGGCAAGTACCATGGTGAAAACCTGGCAAACAGGCACCACGCGTAGTAAGTTGTTGCTCCATTGTCTATCATGGTTCCACCTGATATCCTGATGTCCTTCCTGATCACATCTTTCAGTTTGTATTGACCCTAGTGCCCCTTTATGGCCTATAACTAGTTTATCTTCTTTGTCTCCCCCTTCATCTACCCAGTCTATCTATCCTTTTGGCCTCTGTATATAGCCTCTTTGTTGTCTGGGGGCAGATTCCTGGCACTGAGCATCTTTGAATTTGAATTCAAACTAGGGGAAAGACCTTGAATGTGGTTTACCCATGAGATTTCTTGACTATCCGATTCTGGAGATAACACATTGTAAATATCTTAATGACCTGAAAAAATCCTAAAAATCCAAATATGCAAAAATTCCCAAAATATCAAATAATGTCCTAAAAAAAATTACTAAAAATTACATAATGTCCTAAAAAAATTTCTAAAAATTCAAATACGATCCTGAAAAAAGACCAAAAAAATTCACAAATATAAAAAATCCTAAAAATTGCAAAATCTCTTCAAAATCTGCAATAAATTTGTACATACTTGTCTTCTTTTTTGCAAATTGAACATCATGTTTGCTGACATCAGTTGCATAATCATCAGTCTGTGCTTAACAAAATCATATGCAATCTAAATCATTGTGAATCAACATTCAATCTTGTTGGACCTGTTCAATCTATCGATATTTGGTATCAATCAATCTATTCAAACTATCAATCAATTCTCAAACCAATCAATTTTCAAATCTAAGCTACCAATCAATGAACAGTTAATGCAAGTAACAAAAGAACAGAATGGTTGTTGGCTCACAACATTTCAGTGAGTATTTTTGATTTTCTTTTTTCTCATGTTCCTATGCTACTCGATGATATTACCTGAACTTATGAGAGTAGCCGGGATGGTTCATAACCAGTTTCTTTTTGCTTTATTGATTTTTGCCTATTTGATGGTCTCATGAAATTTTGGGGCATGTCTGCTACATGCTTTCAGGATGGATAAGATCATCCTCTATCTACATCGTGTTTGTTTACACAAAAAGGATGACTTTTTCACTTTGGCTTTTGTACCACGATGTGTCACATCCGCTTTTACAATATCAAAATAAGCTCTTATAACAAAATTGCACTTTTGAAAGCCAACATCTTTCTACTAACATTTCTTTGTCTAATCTTGCTTTCTACTAACAGTTCTTTAGTTAGTCCTTGTAGTCACCTTGGTCTAGTACTCTAGTACATAAAAAATGAGTGCATCCTGCATACATGAATTCATCAACTGGAAAATAACAAAAACATGTGCATTTTGCATTCATTCATTTTATACATGAGCATAATTTCAAACATACATTTTGCATTCTACATTTTGAAAATCCAAAGAAAAAACAATTATTGCATCCATAACATATATTATGGCATAAACAAAGGAAGTACATGAAAATATATCAACATCATCATATAACAAGAAAGAAAAGGATATACATAAGCATCCATCCTGTGCATCATAAAATAGCTGCATATCATATATCAATGTCTCAAAAGTATCAGAGTACAAAAATCAAGGTGTCTGTATACACTGAGGCCCATAGGCTCATAACATATCACATGTCTACCAAAATTTTTCCTTTGCTAGAGAGACCTCCTATCAACCCCTACTCTCTCGGTCATCCTGATCCCTGTCCTATATGGAAGATGAGGCTCCCCCTGTGTGATGCCCCATCTGCCCCAATCTAGGTGGGCTCCTTGGTCCCAACACTGCCCTGTTGCTCTATGTCCTCTGAGAATGTGACCTACCAAATGACACTTTGTAACTTGGTACCCACTGATCTCGTGATACCTCTCACCTATACATATCCTTCCAATACTATGACTCTACTCGGGCATCCCCTTGCATCTTGGTGTTAGAAACACTGAGAGGGGGGGGGGGTGAATCAGTGTTTTTCTATTAATTATTTTCCAGCACTTTAAACATAATCAAACATACATTCAATGAAGCTTAACACAAGAACTCATAACACATGATATGATTATTGGCAAACCTTGATCAGAGGAAAACCCTGGTGGGAATTAGTACCCACAAATATTGCACTAGTATAATGAACCTGTTAAAGTTCCTTTGCTCTGTTAGGAGTAGTCTTTACAATCCAAGTACAATGACCATGTTAGGAGTCTATTACAAGACCCTGTTAAAGGTGTATGGCTCACTACCTGAGCTCACTTCCCAAAAAGATGATGGCTACAACCTTTTGATAGTTGATATACACTATATCAAAAATGAACTGCTGTGATGACACTATTGTCTGATCAGTTCCATTTATGCACTGATGCTCTTACTCATTTTAAAGAGATTTATCTCATACTGACTTCACTATACTGCTCTTCTATGTCTTTCTCATGCATATTCTTCAACACTTGTAATATACATTTACATTACATATTTATATGTTCATGTCTGAATAGAAGCGACCCAAAACAGGACTATAGTCGGCCCTAAAAATATAATACACAACGATTCCAAACAAATTGGCTTAAGCATGTTTATAACAAGACTAAAGAAATTATTACAAACATATAATCAAAGGCGCTTGGCCTTTACACAACAAAACAATTCATGCTGATCCAAAAACCTAAGTCAGCTCCATGCTCTATTTTTTGAACTATAGTAGTATTGTTCTTCTTGTAGCTTATCCGTACTATCATTCCATACTATGTGTGTCTGGACTTAGCATGTACACATGTCATAGAACATATATCTAAGCATGCATATTCTGATTTGATCTCTCACATGTGCACTGATGTGCTGATCACTGTATATCTTTGTTTGCACTGTTTTCCATACTTAGTCATTTTGTCTTTCTTCACAGTAACTTAATATGACTTTTTTGACATAATGACAACAAAAAATAAGTCATATATCCTCTGGGAGTCAACTTGCCAACAATCTCCCCCTTTTTCATTAACGACAACAAAGGAATGTGTCCAAGTTACTCAAAATTACTTAACAAAAAAAAATATACATATATTACTCCCCATATATACACATACATACATTAATCCCCCTTTGACATTCATGAAAAAGGTGTAAAAAACTATAAGTCTCTAGATACTTACTCCAAGTATACATCTGGATACACAATCTGAAGAGACTGGATCTCTTTCTTCCAGAATACCTTCATTGCATCAACTATTTGGAGATGGGTGCATAGGGCATATGCTAACTTCTCCATCTTTATCAGATCCATGCATGGACCTTGATCATATGTGATAATGGTGGAATTAATCTATTTGATGTTACCTTCCAAAACTGCTAGAGAGGGTGCTAGAGCATTCCTCAGTTGGGTCCGCCTGATTCTTATCTTATTGATCTCGAGTTTTTCTTTTTCAATTTTGTCCAACTGTCCCTGATAGACATTGTTACAGATGTTCATGTCTTGGGTGGATGTCTTAACTGATTTTCTAATAATGTCCACCATGATCTCTGCCTCTTCTATCCTTTTGATAAGTTTAGAGGTGAATTTCACTCTGTCCATGCAGTTTGTTGTAACCTTCTTACCTTTAGCTACCAACTCTTTCAATATAGATTGCCCAATCTTTAAATATTTTAAGTCTAAGGTAAAATTCCTTACCAATCCATTCAATCTCTTCTTTTTATACTCATCTTCTACAATTCTAGTAGCAGAGTCTACTAGGTTTGTAAGGTGTGCTTTGAAGCTTGTTAGAATACTGTCGACATCTTCAACTGATTGAATTGTGGCTACTTTCTTGTCTGCAGGAACTAGATCATTCAAGATGTTTACTGATTCCAAGAAGAGAGGGTTCATCATAACTTGTTTCTCTTTGGCTTTTTCCCTAGCTAGAATGCTGATCTTCATCAAGTCTTCTTCTCCCCACACATCTAGACTTGCAGAGTCAGGAGTTAACCTTGAAAACAATGAGGTAGATGGTAAAGTGGATGGAGTGAATATAGTATTTTGACTGGTATCCATGTATTCACTCTTTACTGGTATCTCCTTGACTAGTGTCTCATTATCTTGAGTATCTTTCTCTTTATTCAAGTCTATTGGATCATTGGAGGGAGCTTCATCTTATTGTAAAGATGTATCATTAGTACACATCTGTTCAATTCTTACAAATGCTTTATCAACTTTGTCCATGTCATTGTCAGATGCTATCATGGATATCTTGATATCATCAATTACTATAGTATCTTTTGATTCTTTGGCTATATCATAAGTTATTGAAACTAAGGGCACTAAAACCTGTGGACCTGTCATAAGTGTATTTTGAATCACTGGTTCTGTAACCTATTTGGGAGGAGCTGGAGTTACCTTTGTTGTAGGCACCGTTGATGGATACATGTGTCTATCCATAAATACTTGAGCAAAATATTTTTTTGTCTCTTTCCCAACTAACTCATATTCCTTGTTCATAATATGAAGTGTCCTTGTCTTAGTTCTTGGATGAGGCTTCACCAGATCTAGCAAAATTTTCTTCTCATCATGTGAGCATATAGGGAGAAGGTTATCCAATGTTTCTTCTCTTATACTCATATCTTCCTCAATTTCATGTCTCTTCATTATTTCCAGTATGTTCTATAACTTATCAGGTATCACTGTCTTGAGTTCTAGAGCTAATTTCTTAAACTTAATCATATGAGAGATGATCATAAAATGTATCTCAAATTTATCTATCTCTTGATAGTTGTCATAAACCTTAGCAATTTTGTCTAGTCTACCTTCATTAACAATCCTGTTCTTTAGGACATTTAGACTAGGTCTAAATCCTACTTTAGGAGGAGCTTGAGTATTTCTTACTGTACTCCGTGTAGTTCTTGAGGATGGGTGACTTGTGGCTGTTTCCTTCCTTCCTCTAGACTTCTTTCTTGGTATAGAAGGTGGAGATGAGTCTAGGTCAATGGTGGTAGAGGGTGCAGAGGTTCTCTCTACTTTCTTATTCTTCTGGATGTCATCATTATTCTCAAGTTCTTTTGCAATCTTAGCTTCCTTGGCTTTATCTAAGTCTTCTTGAGTGACTCCATGAACTCTTAGGATGTTGGATGTAATTTTGGATGCCTTCCTTTTGTTATCAGCACTGTATAATACAGAATCAACTTCATTAGTCTTCTCTCTGTAAGTGCCCCACCTGGTCTCATTAGGATCTTTGGGCATAGACAAGAGAACTTGTGCATATCCTTCTAACACATGTTCCTCCACTTCATAACCAAGTGGGTGAATCCATTTGGTTCTAGGTTCAACTACCTCGGTACAAGCGCAATATATTTCTACCATGAAACATATGGTCTCCTTATATTTATCAACTATCTTCTTAGATAATCTAAACCTTTTCTACATCTTGATCCTGAATGTTTTAATATCCATGTCCATGGCATCTTTCACACTTCTCTCTGTTGTGGCTTTAAGTGAAATCTAAGACATTGTAGGTTTGCTTCTATCTAGGTAAAGATTTATAACCTTACCAACAATGTGGAAGTACAAGTAGATAATCAAAGACCCAAACCTGAATGTCTTGTTCTTGTCATGCTTGATAACTCGAATGTTGTCAATCAATTGAGTGCACAATATCTCACATAGATTTTACTGAGTGTTATCCTTCACCATCCTTATAGCTTCTAAAACTATGGCTGCTAATACACTATTCAGTCTACTTGCATGCTGGAACTTGTAACCAAGTATCATAGTTAGAAGATTTATGTCATCTTCCTTGATAGGATCAACTGTCATACCACGCTTATCACTTCTAGATAATTAAACTTGTTCAACTTGCTTCTTGACATCCTTGCTAGTAGGAAGAACTGGTCCAGTCCTAGGAAGTCTATTTATTCATGGATTAGGTTAGAGGTGATGTAGACATGAACCTCACCAATCCAAAAAAAGGTCATCATGAATTTTTCCCAGTAATATCTTCACCCATTCTGGCTCATAAAAATCATGCGCATTAGAGTACTCAAATATAGGGTTATCAGTCAGATGCATGAATTCATCCTTGAATGAGTAGTCTAGTTTCATCATAGATCCCATAAGAGTAGCTATGCTATTGTCTCCTACTATTTCCTTCTTGCAGTAGATGTATGCGTGAATATCTTCCACATGCAAAAATCTGAGTGGAGTTTTGGAGAATGATCCTTCAACATCATCTAGAATGGACTTGAATGGATGTTTCTTAAAGAAAAATCTCTTCCTCTTATTAGTGTCAAAAACAACTGGGGTTTCCATACTTACTTGGAACTTGATTAAGTAGGGTTTCACGATAATTCAAAATGGCATGACTGCTAGGGTTCTATTTCAACTTCTTATCCATTTACTTAACCACCAAATCTATTGTGCTTCTGTGCTTTGATTCTCAGTGCTCCTGTACTCTCTGAATTCTATGATCTTGAATGCAAATGTGAAGAAGATCGAACATTTACATATTTTTATAAAGGTTACTACATTTAATGTTTGCAACCATACACAGTTTTCACAGAGAGTCTCAAACTTTGTTCTGAATGCATTATAGACAATGTGTGCATGCATACTGCTATATCATGTGATCATAAGAATGGATCCATAGGCGTATACTCAGAGGTGAGTATACCAGTTGTGCAGGGGCTTTGAGCTAGAATAGCCCCCCCTAAGACCAAGAAGGTCTATTCAACCAGAAGTAGAGGATGCGTCCACTATGGATGCATCAACTACTTTTTTCTCTACATTGTCCTTCTTCACTTCAACCCAAATTTTTCTTGAATCTTCTTTTTCTTGAACAAACTTGACTTCTCCTTCTTCTTCAAATAGTGATTTCTTAGGATCCTCTTGTTTTTGAGTTCTAGATATACAAAACCTTGAGATGTGTCCAGACTTTCCACATGTGTGACAAATGATAGGAGGTCTAATGTTTTTGTTCATCATGTTGCACTTCTTTGCTGAGTGTCCATTGTAATTACATATCTGACATGTAATGTTCTACAAATTTCTCTGAGGCTGATTTCTCTGATTGTGCTGTGACTGATTTCTTTGATTCATTCTGCAATGTATAGCCATGTGACCAAAATTATTACAGGGGTAACAATAACCATTGAAAGGTCTTACCTCTTTGTTATCTCTTGCCAAATGCCCTTATTTATTACATGCATAACAAGTTCTATTAACTTTCTTGATTTCTCCTTTGGGTGGATCTATTTTAGTTTTTGTGACATTTTCAACTTTCTTTGCTTTTGAAGATGCTTCATGATCTTTCTTTCTTTCTTTTAATAAATCAATTTCAACTTGTGATACACTGTATCCAACACCAGTAGTGTCACCTTTTAGATTTTGTGCATAGAGATGAGATTGAATTAAATCAGAACTTGTGTGGAGTTTATCAATCTTATCCTTTGCTTCTATTAATTCAGATTCCATCTTTTTATTTATGTTTTCTAATTCCAAGAATTTTATGTTTGCTTGCAATAGTTCATCTTCTAATTGTTTTCTTTCCTTGATCTTTTCTTCAATATAAATTTGACTGTCTGTTGGCTGTTCATCCAGATTTTCAATTTTATCTTTCAGAGACATGTTCTCCTCATTCAACTTTTTGACCATTTTCCCTAAATCACTTGTAGAACAATCTTTCAAATCTTTTCTCAATTTCTTGATAAGCATTTGTGAGCCATCAACTTTCATTCTAAGTTCTTCATTTTCTTTTTTAGATCTATCAAGATCTTCAAGAGCTGCTTCAAGATTCTTTTTCAAATGTTTTTCTTCTGTTGAGTCCATGATCTCCTCAAGTGGTTAAAATTTATTTTAGAGGACCAGAGCTCTAATACCAATTGTTAGAAACAATAGGGGGGGGGGGGGGGGGGAANGGGGGGGTGAATCAGTGTTTTTCTATTAATTATTTTCTAGCGCTTTAAACATAAATCAAACATACATTCAATGAAGCTTAATACAAGAACTCATAACATGTGATATGATTACAGGGAAACCTTGATTAGAGGAAAACCCCAGTGGGAATTAGTACCCACAAATATTGCACTAGTATAATAAACCTGTTAAAGTTCCTTTGCTCTGTTAGGAGCAGTCTTTACAATCCAAGTACAATGACCCTATTAGGAGTCTATTGCAAAACCCTGTTAAAGGTGTATGGCTCACTACCTGAGCTCACTGCCCAATAAGATGAATGCTACAACCTTCTGATAGTTGATATACACTATATAAAAAATGAACTACTGTGATGACACTATTGTCTGATCAGTTATGTTTATGCACTGACACTCTTACTCCTTTTAAAGAGCTTTATCTCATACTGACTTCACTATACTTCTCTTCTATGTCTTTCTTATGCATATTCTTTGACACTTGTAATATATGTTTACATTACATATTTATATGTTCATGTCTGAATAGACGTGACCCAAAACAAGACTATAGTCAGCCCTAAAAACATATTACACAATGCTTCCAAACAAATTGGCTTAAGCGTGTTTACAACAAGACTAAAGACATTATTACCAACATATAATCAAAGGTGCTCTGCCTTTACACAACAGAACAATTTGTGCTGATCCAAAAACCTAAGTTGGCTCCATGCTCTATTTTCTAATCTGTAGTAGTACTGTTCTTCCTGTAGCTTATCCATACTATCATTCCGTACTATGTGTGTCTGGACTTAGCATGTACACATGTCATAGAACATATATCTAAGCATGCATATTCTAATTTGATATCTCACACATGCACTGATGTGCTGATCATTGTATATCTATGTTTGCCCTATTTTCCATACTTAGTCATTTTGTCTTTCTTCACAGTAACTTAATATAACTTTGTTGCCATAATGATAAGACAAAATAAGTCATATATCTTCTAGGAATCAACTTGCCAACACTTGGTAATCATGTGTACACTGGAATCATAGGTGGTACTGATAAACTATCATGACTCCTCCTCGACCATGTGTGCCCTGGCCATTGTTGTATCGCAAGAGGCGAGCAATGTGTCTCTCTCTGCTATGAACCTATCCACCTGTGCTGTGAACACTGATCACTTGGTAACCCATGCAACTGTATCTATATCTCTCTCTAGAGTCAATCTATCTATGTGGCTGGTGAGCTCTGTAATATGCTGGATATGACCCTCACAATGGTCATCTGGGCCCTGTATGTCATCCCTATATGGTGACTCATCTATATCCTCATCTATCTACATCAATATATCACTGAGATCCCTATAATCATCATCATTATCCTCCTCATCATCACCCTCATCCTCATCATCATCATCATCATCTGACTCCTCCTCCCCATCCTCCTCCTCCTCATCCTCCTCATCATCCTCCTCCTCCTCGGTGCTCTTATCTCTGGGAACCCTCACTCTCAATATCGCCACATAAGGATCTATCAGAGGAAATGACCTGTACTAAGAAAACTACCTATCATAGTCATCCGTGGTCCCTGCATATGCCACATCTACATCTGCTCCCCATGGCCTGGGCTATAACTATGTGAACTCTGCCAAGGCCACCTGAGGCCTGAGTGCTACACCCCATATCCTAGCCTCGGTCCTTGATCTAGCAAATAATGTTATACCTATCGATACTCCCTGTACCTCTCCAAGCTCTCACCTGACTCACTCTGGCAACTGCATCTCAATCACTATATGATCCATCACAAACCTCCTGATGAGGTACCTCTCCTATCTACAGTAGGGAAGGTGATATGCATCATCATCCCATATGAGGCATTCTCTATAGGGATTCCAAGTGAAATCTCTCAGCACATCTATCTCATGTTGAAAGTGTAATGTGTATCCTAGTGGGCCCTATGCAAGTTCCCCTTGATAGCAATAAACATATGGTAAATCTGGTAAAACCACTCTCTGAGTTATAGGCCAGAATACCGCTATGTGCTCATAGGCCCACACCTATAGTAATGTGATCCTAGTACTAATAGATAATCCTCCATGATACACCAACTGATGGAGCTGGTAATATGTCATAGCCA
Organism: Thuja plicata; assembly: GCA_018584345.1. Classification (NCBI taxonomy): domain Eukaryota; kingdom Viridiplantae; phylum Streptophyta; class Pinopsida; order Cupressales; family Cupressaceae; genus Thuja; species Thuja plicata. Next base: position 1,152,801 of record MU226211.1, read on the forward strand.
ACATGCATGGCCCCCATGCGACCACTATGCCCTACATAATCATCTGCTCAAGTACACTCCCCCAGCCAATAGGGAATCTATGCCCTCGTCTATTTGGCATCAAGAGACATGCAATGACTCCATAGATAACTGCAATTAGACTGTCGTGCTGCCTAGCCAAGGTCTCCCATCGTATCTCATAATATTGGATGTCTAGATCATCATCATCACTCTCAAATAGCCAGTACAATGCTGACCTCCCTATAGTGGGATTGTACTTGGCAAACTCACCATGAATTATAATCCTGAGGATGCACCAAACATCCTCTAGTGTCACTATCACCTCCCATGTCAGCAGGTGGAAGGAATTGGTCTCCGAGTGCCATCGCTTGGCTAATGCTATGATCAACGCCTAATTCTCCCTAATCTCGACATGTATGTAATGTAGTGGAATCCTAGCAAGCCTAGGATATCTCTCTCATTGCTACTCAACTGGTGGCATATGTCCAGGCACGCTGGTCTGCTCTCCCATGTCTGTGGAACTGGCAGCTCCTACGACCACCATGCAAATTTGATCAACTTTCTATACTTTCTATTTCTTGTTGACCAACCTAGGACCTGTTTTGACCTAGTCTGACCTCATTTTGACCTTGTCCTAGGGTTTTGACCAGTTTAGGGAAGTTTAGGGAGGTTTTGGAACCCCCAAACCCTATTTTGAGGCCTGTTTGACCAACTACGCAGGTTCTCTTACCACCTACGCAGAAATGCCTCCCACCCATGATGCCTATGAAAGTGGGAACATGTCCTATGTAGGTGGGCACATGACCTATGTAGGTGGCATGTGCAAAGCTTGTTTGACCTAGTTTTGACCCCCAAAATAGCCTAGAAATACATGCAAACTTCCAAAACACTGAGAGGACCAGATTACTCACCTTGGGTCCCATGTTGGCCAGCCATTGGAAGCTACAAACCTATTCCCTATGCTAAATCTCTACTAGCACTCGATCCATCTTCCTTTCTCCAGAGCTCAATTCTTCCAAATGAGAGGGTGAAAATGAGCTCCCAAATCCCTTCCAAGCCCTTTTATAGCCTCTTGGTTGCCTAGATGGATGTGAAACCCTTGTGTTTTGTATTAGTCATGATTCTTTTGACACTCTAAACCTCATTTCTTTTGTGTTTGACCTCCAATTTTTGATATGATCGTTGCTTTGGATCCGTCTCAACATTGTCGACAAATCGATATATCACTTGAATTTTTTGGACTATTTCTTGAGGGGGCACCTGTGTATCCCATTATCATTGTGACATGTTTTAATGTTGTTTTCTTTAGGATTCTTTGACACAACACTCATAATTGAATTGTATTAAAGAGGGGCAAAATGTAGACACCTAAAAATGGTTTGAGCCTGCTGGTCTACATGTTTTAACATTGTTCACTTTACAATCAAAATGTTATTTTGTGACCTAATTATTCCTCTATGTCACGCATATGATCTTTATTATTTAGCGATATTGTGTCTTTCATCAATCATTGAATTTTGTAAAATTGTTCAATTATTTACTAACAATTCTACTTTCTCTATAAAATTGATCATTTCCCAAATCATTTCAAAACCTTCCTAAACCGATCCTATTCAATCCTAAATCATTCCAAACCTTCCTAAACCAATCCTATTCAATCCTAAATCATCCCAAACCTTCCTAAATTGATCCTATTCAATCCTAAACCATTCCAAACCTTCCTAAATTAGTTTAAATATATCCTACTCTGTTCCTAATCATTTGCAGAATTGTTTGGACTCATTTCTGACCATTCTGGGGCATTGTCTAAGATCATCGATGCCTAATCAACCCAATTTTAAACCAATCGATCAAACCCTAATTCTGATTCAGTAAATATTATCATAATTTTAGGATCATTTTCCAAGATCATCAATGCTTCGTATCCTTTCAATCAACCATTTGATAACACTGTCAAAGATCATCGGTGTTATCACTATCAATCTATTAGTATCAATTCAATAGTGTTGTTCATTACTGTCAATACTATTTCTGATTATCATTTCGGGAACATTGTCAAAGATCATCGATGTTTCCCCATTTCAATCTTATGATGCCATCAAAGTTCATTGGTGCTTTTCAATCATTTCCAATCATCATTATCCAAGCGCATTGTCAAAGATCATCGATGCCTTGTGGTTTCCTAAACTATTTTGGAACCCTCAAAATTAACCCTAATCATTGTCAACATTATCAAACCTCTTTCATTTCAACATCAACACCTTCAATTTGACCTATAACACACCAATTCCCCTCTTTGGATGAATAACCCATAGTCTATCCTAAGTTCTAATTGACTAAATAAACAAACTTTATTTATTCCCTATTTTCCCTAAGTCTCAAATAATTAATTAATTTTATTAATTAATTAGCTAATTTCAATTTATGAGATTTTTTATAATTTCATAAATCTAATTTGATTTTGAGGAATATTTGAGAATATGGGATTATTGATTTGATTGATGATTCATAATCTCACCTACATATCATATCCTTTAAATAAGGATTCTCATTCCTATTAAGGTGCTTCACAAATATTTTTAAATATTTGCAATATCTACTCAATATATCTCCCCTATTTCATGCTTCCAAACATCCTACCAACCAAAATATTGGTTGATGAATTGATTTTATGCAATCTCACCTAAATGTATCTCATTTTCTATAAATTGAGAACATTTCTCTCATTCAAGGTTAGACCACTATCTTCTAGTATTCTCATTGCGAATTTATGCTTTCAAGAGTCTTTGTGCAATCTTTTTATTGTCAAAGAGAAAACATTAATCTAATTATGGAGAAGAAAGAAAGACATGTGAGCTTCATTTAAAGGGGGTTCTTAGAGTTTTATACTTTATTTTTATGAATCCTTGTTTTGAATGGATTTCATGGTAGATTAGATAGGTTAGCATGTTGTTTAGGGTTTGTTGTCCCCTAGATATGCTAAATATGCCCTTTTCTAGTCTTACACCAACAAAGAACAATATGTAATATGAAGATGAAGGCCAGAGGCTCTCCATGTGTGGGTGACAGATGCATTGGGAAGTGTGCCCAGGTGATAGAAACCATATTTCTGTGGGACCCACAGAGCTGATGTGGCAGATGAGTTGGCGAGGAAAGCTATAGGTTGGGCACAGATCTTGAGGTGAGCAAGATCAGACGAATGACATGATGACTGGATCTTAAAGATGCAAGGAAGATAGAATCAAGGGATGCACCAGCATGACACATGGCAAGGCCAAAAGTAGCACAGATGAGATGTCGTCCAAGTGAAGATGAGGTGGTAGTCACACAGGAGATCATCTGAGTTGGACCGCATCCCGAGGTGATCAAGATGGATGGCTATCACGAAGCCTCAAAGATAAAGTTGCAAGATAGTTACCATCAAGGGATCGCAATAGCATGACACATGGCACTTGGCCAGGTGGCAGGCCAGATAGGGAAGATGATGCAGGTGCCCAGGTGGACACACAGGCCAATCAGAGGTTGCCATGTGGAAAAATCTAGTGCTTTCTGGGAGATATACAGAGAAAAAGGTATTAAAATGGTATTAAAAATGGTATTGATTACACAAAAGTGTAAAATGAGATTGAAATATTAAAATGAAATATTATTCAATAGTCTAACTATTGAATTAACGTATAATTTCAAATATTTTGAAATATTCCAAAGTTTAAAACTGAATATGAATCCGAAGGAAAAGGTTTGATAAATGATTTCAGGGGGCATTTTTATCCAAATATAAAGTATCATATATCACCAGAAAGGTCTCAAAATGAGGATTCTAATTTTGTAAGCCATTTGAATCCATATCAAATAAGATTTTTGTAGTTGTAGATATTTTTGGGGATAGACAGGTGTCGATGACTGGATTGTTTTCTCCTTTCTCCTATATCTAGTTTTTTCTCCATTGTAACAGGGATGGTGAATTTACAACTGCAAAGGAGACTTGATACTTTGTTTAGTTTTTCAAGCTTTGGTTTATATGAATGTATTGAAGCAGAAAGATATTGATAACATACAGTGGAATCTCCTATTTCAGATCTATGGTGTCTTTTTGTACTTTTATTTATGCTCTTGTATGTTTAGTTTGTAAGGCATTATGAACATGTTGGTTACAAGGTAACTGTACAGTTACTCGTGAGTTTCCTTCAAGGAAGGAGTCGGTCTTGTGAGTAATCCTAGAGGGCTAGGTATTAGTATGAGAATTTGATACATGGATGTGAGAGTGAGAGGATAGTTTGTAAGGCACTCTATCTGGGATTGTATTAGTGTTCTTATTAATTATTTTTCTATGGATTTGCATCTCATTAGACTCTTTGCCCGGGATTAGGCACTGGTCTAAATTATGATAAGCAGTTCTCATCATCAATTTTAAATCAAATTAAATCTTTACATTTATGTTTCAGAGAGTATTCATGTTTGATTGTATTCAAAGGATGCAACTCATTTTGTTGATTCCTTGAAGAGTGAATCATAAGGTTAGCCTTCCTAAGTCCAAGGACTTTAAAAAGAAGAAGGATGAATGTCCTTAATCCACTGTAAGGTTTATTGTTAAGTAGTGAGTCTAAAGATAGGTACACCCTCCTAGGTTTGTGGAGCCTGAAATGAAGAAGGATAATATCCTTGTTAATTAGCCTTTTCCTTGTATGAATCTGAATTGGGAATCTAAGAGTCAGACTTGAATAGCTATATATCGATTCAACAAGAAAAAGAGCTAACACACTACTTCACACATATAACACCACCATTTCCAAAAAATGGATCAAATCAATATTTCCCAACATCATTTTATAGAAGCATTTGAATCTCTACTGGGATATTGTCATTAATATCTCAATTTATCATGTGTTGAGAAATAACTCCCATGTTCACAAACCTATCTACCACATAATTACCTTCTCATTATACACAGGAGATTTTATACTCCTCAAACATTTTTAATATAAATTTACAATCTTTAGTGATAGTTTTGATTGAAAAACTCAGGGAAATTCTTCCAGTTAAACAATTTATAATGTTTAGGGAGTCACTTTCTAACCAGACCTTCCTGATCCCCTATCCTTAGCCATTTTAATCCCAATGTAGGTCACATAAGCCTTGTCATCATGGTTTTTCTGAGTACCCAATTGGAGGGCTTATTTTGTCATATCGTTAAGTCAAATAGAATGTATTGTTTAACTCCATTAACTAAATTTTTTTTTAATAAATGTACATTACTTGTATTATAATAAATGAAAATAAAAATTGTCATAATAGTTCAATCATGGAAGACATAATATTCAAACTTAATTGAAGCTTTGAGTAATGTGTTAAGAAAATACTAGAAATAAATGGAGAAATAATTCCTTAAGTCACATGTTAATAGTATGTAAGAAATGTTTAATGGATAGAATTACTATTGTACCTTTCAATTTCTTGTTTGTGTAAAGTTGTTTGTAGCATTGAATTATTCAATTATTTGCTTGTAGCATTTACTAGTCTATTGTAGAAGATTTTTGCACCCCAATCTCTTGCAATATGTATATTATTGTAGACTTCTATGCATTCTTAACATTTTACTTATCCTATTATAGGGAAGATATTGTTAACTTATTGTATTATACGAAAGATTAAATTATGTAGTTTTGAGTCAATCTCATTGGTTTATATTTTTTAAGTAGTGAATCACAAAAACTCATCTTTCATCAGAATGAATGGTCCATTACCCACTCATTATATCTAGGTGATTCTGATAGTAGTGAAGTAGAAAAACCTCCTTAAAGGTTAGGTTATACCAATATTATGTTAGCTCTTGAACTTAATAATGAAGTCTCTTTAAAAAATTGCTACCCACTACATCCTACATCGATCATCTCTGAGGCTTAATTATTTCTTCTTTATTTTATTTTCATTCACCCCTTTTGGGCCCAAAATTTTTTTTCTCCCCCTTCCTTTTTGGCATCTTGGCATCTCATTTCTCATAGCGCAATGTTAAGCCTTCAAAAAACATAATTCTATCATACCAACAGGATGTTCATATTGTTAATCAC
>MU226212.1:15122-37989 GCA_018584345.1 Thuja plicata
ATATATATATACTTGATGTTTACATTTTGCATTTTTATCTTTATATAGGATTTGATACATTAATTTTATTGGGATATATCTTATATTTATTCTTATTGTTGTTATTCGTTTAAATTAAATTGTTTGATCTTATAAGATTATTTTTACAATCAAGTCAATGTCATTATTCATTCAACTTTCACTATTTGTCCACATAGGCTTATTTTTATAGTCAAGGGGATTAACCTTGTAGTTGCAGCCTTGATCCTTACATTTTAAAAATTAAAACATAAAATTTGGCTTTGTAACTTTCTTAAATTTGCCACTTTGTGACATTCAATACATTTGTTTCGCATCTCATATTTTGAGCTTCATTCCCATATCATATTTGGATTATAACATTTCAATTTTTGCAATAAATGGAATATATATATCTACATAACTATTCTATGAGCATGTGCATGTTTAAAAAGTGTTGTTTTTAATCTCTAACACACATTTCTATGAGCAATATAATGAAAACCTTTTTAAAGTATTTCTAAATATCACCACCCCTTGGATATTCAAAATAATATAATAGTTAAAGATCTGATCAAATAAATAACTTATAAATATTCCACATCATGTAGGGGTAAGATTGGATGTAGAACATGAATATGCAACTGTTTGATTCACCTATACATATAAAATTGATACTACATAAATAATAGAATCAATACATTTTGAGGCATTTAATCAACATAGAAGAAATATTTTATACCTAATAAGCATATCTCTTATACACCTCATAATGGTTCTTCCTCATGTAGTTCTTTTGATCAACTCTTGCTCAAGGAACCTAATGTTGTTTGTCTAATGATGAAAATGTTTATTCTTCACTCGCATATTGATGATGATGTACCTTCTCTCATGCCTAAAGATACATTTGTTGACATGTGATTTCATGTCTATGATTAATACCCTATTGTTGAGATTTATGCCAATCATACTTCTTCCATCGCTAATGCTATGCTTATGCAAAATAAAAAAAAGTCTACCTTCATTTGAGGCTTCTAGTCCTCCATCTGGTGCATCACAATCTATTGATGATATGTTCACTAATAAACGTGTTTATAATTTTATATTTTCTCATGATGAAGATAAAGATTATATATATCATACATATATGAAGGACCCTTAACAAATCTCATCAAGTTCTCTATCCAACTTGATGATATACAACTATTTGATAAATACAATCCACATGCAAATCCTATTAATCATTGGCATGTGATAATTTATTTATAGATATTAATATTATTTGTGTGAAGCTCCATGTCATCAATTTATAAAATTTTCTATTTTCGTGCTATAGGTGTCTTTGTTATTATTGATTTTGTCTTACATTTTGGTAATCATTTAATGAATATGTTAGAATATTTAATCTTTTCTTGGTTGTATTTATTTAGGATAAACCAAGGTATCATGTACTTTTATTTAATTAGGAGATTCCTATAGAATCCCTACATGTATTTTGTCCTCTAGTCTAAGTGGGAAGACATGTCATTTCTTGTAATTCATTTATTAAGGAAATTAGCGTATCCTCCTTAAGAGGATGTTGACACTTTGTACACACCTATTATGGATGTTGGCATTCATAGATTGGTGAGTTACTTAGCAACTTCTCTCATCAACTCTATTTAAGAGACGCTCATCTCTCTCATTTCTACTCTATGAAGTTATTGTATACGAGTCTCTCTCTCTCTCTCTCTCTCTCTCTCTCTCTCTCTCTCTCTCTCTCTAGTTTTGCCTCATTCATAATTTCACAAGGGGTTTTTCTTTGATTTTCCCCTTTCAAAACTTTTTCTCCTTGTCTTGGCTCTTTTGGTGTATGCTCCTAGTTTTGCGTTTCTCGAGGTAACAATCTTCTCATCTAATAACTCTCTTGGATTCTTGTTTATTTCCTTGCTCCTAATTTTTTCTTTCAGGATAATTAATTATATTGGCTTGAAATGGAGCAAACTTGTTTTTAGTATAATCTCTTTATTACTACGTTTAATCTTTCACTTGCTAGGGCAATCACACTTTGTTTGAGTGTTATATTAAATCTTGTTATTGGTTAATTAATTAATATTTTTTATTAAGCTATGCACCATTAATGTTAATCAAATACTTATCTTTTGATTTTTTATAGTGTCACCTACATAAGAATATCTACTATAGAAATATTCTAAAAAAACATGATTTGTGTTCTTCTAATTGGTCCATGGTGAAGTTAAAACTAAACCAATATGTATATTTAATTGAGAATTATGGTTTGCTTTCAATGATAGGCCCTAATGTAATGTGGTGACATCCAAGTAGCTTATATAGATCAAAAGGTAGCCAAGTGATCCCCTCCAAAAGGTTTCCAATTTTTTCTAAGCATTAGATTTTTGGAGAATGAAGTAAATTATAATTATATGGTCATCTATAGTTGGATTTTAAAATATCACTATATCTCATTACCAAGTGCTTTCATTTTCTTCTTATATCTACTAGAATCATTGATCTTGGAGGGAAATTAATTTGAGCCATCAATTAAAACCAAAGTTGGAAAGCATAACAATATTCAAATTAAGTGGTCAATTTGAGGACATGTGTCATGACTTAGTTAAATCTATAGGTTAGCAAATCAAATGATGTTCAAATCCAATGATCCACAATTTCATCAACCTTAACTATCAAGTTAATTAATATTACCTATGGATTTTAAATTATGATTTATGAGTAAAGAGTTATATGGTAAATTACCAAGGAATGAGAGTACTTGGCATATTTTGATTGGCTCTTAAGACGTGTCATCAAGTTTCTTTTGGTTATGAAATTCCGTTTTGATTCTTGAGATTATAGTAATAGATGTAAAAAGATAGGCTTTGGTATCCCTAATGGTGGGTTTAATGGAATGACTAAACTTAAGAAATACTTGACCATTGATTCCCTTAAAGTAATGCAACATGTATAAATATTATTGCTTCCATATATGACATATAATTGTTAGATTCCTTAACAATGATTGTTGATTTTCTATAAAGTGATTAATTTTGTTATCAAAGAAAGCTCAATTACACCATATGTATATATTTAGCAAATGATGTCAATTATAATAATGTGAGCATTATCTATCCTCATATTTGTCACAATTATCAACCCCAAATAATAGCGAATCTATGTCGTTAATCAAAGATGAAGCTCAATTACACCATATGTCTATCTTTAGCAAATGATGTCCATTATAATAATGTGAGCTTTATCTATCCTCATATTTGTCACAATTATCGACCCCAAATAATAGCGAATCTAGGTCATTAATCAAAGATGAAGTTCAAAATAATTTCTCGACAAGATAATTATTTAAACTCTAAAGGAAATTATTAAGACAAAGTTATATAAAATATTAAGATATTAATTAATTGTTAAGACAAATTTATATTATTAAACTTCAATTTTTTAATAAAGTTATATTTAAATATTAACATGATTAGTGGTTAAGATAAAGTTATATAAAATATTAGATGCATAAATCATATTTATATTTAACTTTATTAGAAAATTAAAAATATTGATACAAATTTGTCGATAATTAAATATAATTTTATAACTTCATATTAATATAACTTTGTTCATATTTTAATCTTTAATTTTCTAGTAAAGTTATATTTAAACATGATAATTGTTTTTTATTACGGTAACTTCAGGTTTTGAAGGGACCCTAAAACCCTTTAAAACAAAGCTGAAAAAAGATAGATAAGTTAAGCACCAAATGACAACACTCTGTCAAAACAGCTGACAAAAACCAACATGGCTAAACCCCAAATTACGTAGTAAAAAGCATGAACAAAAAAAGAGAAACTACCAGTAAAATGGGCACAAAAAATCTTCCAACACCAGAATCAGTCCAGCATCTTGACAAACTCTTCCGCCTTCAGCATTTGATTCTGAATATTCCAAATTAACTCTTTCAGATTGGTGATATCTTTGGCTTGGGAAGTAGTTTTCTTTCTGGTACAAGATCTTGTTCTAGAACTAGGGCCAGACAAAGTTATTTTAATATTTTAATCTTTAATTTTGCATAGATTTTGATACATGAAGTTATATAAAATAGCAATAAAATATTTTAATATAACTTTACTTAATTGTTGGATTATGAGGGGTGCTGCTTCTCTATTGGAAATCTAGCTACATTATATTCTCTTTTGTGTAGTAAAGGTGCTACCACTTGGTGGAAGGATGCAAATGATGATCATTTGACTGTCTAAGCTTTGGATTTTCTCTTTGACTCTCTCTTAGGACTCCTCACAAGATGACAATGAGGATGAAGCTTATGTTGCAAATATGGATGATGAACCTGCTACAAATTTGGGTGATACCCTTGCGGTAAACCATGTGAATACCCCTCTTGCTCTTACTGGTACGCCCCCCTCTAGTCATGTGAATCATTCTTTGCCTTCTTCTCCTGCTCTTCTCCAAACTTCAATTGATTATGTACAACTTTCTCGACACTCCAACCTTTGTATTGACAGATGTCCAAATGGAATTTTGTTAGTTGCTCCCCCTTGTGGTGGGGTTCCTAATGACAGCATCACCTGGATAGTTGTCTAAAGGCGCATAAAAAAATGATTCTTCAAACTCATACTATTCTTCGCATGCAGTGAATGAGCAACCCTCCCACGCTTGAGGAGGGCTACTAGCCAATGTGCTAGTGTTATATTTAATTTTTTACTTTTTTTTTTACAACACTTGTTTTGTTGATAAGTCGTTGATGACCTGTAAATGCTAGCACCACTATTTTAGTGTTGTTGTTCTCTTTGACACCTGCAGACTATGGTTATGTAAGGGTCAACCCCCTTGTTAGGTTGTTGTTTATTTAAAAAATCACTATGGCCCATGGTAAACCTTGTGTTTTGAAAATTTCACTCTGTCGCACCATTATAAATGGGCACCCCTCTTTTCACTTATGTTGTAGGATTAGTTGGCTAAGTCTCGGTCCTTGAGAAGGAAGACCACATTGAAGAAGCATAGATGACTTGGAACTTGGAGAAATATGACCAAATTCAGTTCTTGTCGGAATTCCTCTTCTTAAGCCCCCGTTTGGTTGAGGAATTAGAATATGACTCAAAACCTAATTATCTCTAAAAAAGGTTTTGAAATTCTAATTTTGTGTATTCGAAAGATAGTTTGGACCGTTTGGTTTTCACAGAGGAAGACTCAGAAAATCCATCTTCTGCTTTTGGTTCTACATTTCGAATTGGAATTGGAATTTGACAAAAAAAATAAGTTTTTTAATTATTGAATAATGTTTAATTTAATGTTGATCCATATGAGTTTCTCGATGGCTGGAGAGAGTCAAATTCTAGTCACTTCTGAGATTCTTTAGATTACCAAGCTCGGCAGGTGTTGGCACTGTATCCTGAAAATTTTCATTTTTCAAACATTGGTTTTTCCCACGTAATTTTGCTCAGGGCTTTGTCTTTTCTCATGAAAAGGGTTTTAAATTGTGCTAAGCCACTAGGCTATTATTTTGTGCCTAGTCGCGCAGTGTCCTTTAAGTGAAATTAAGTGGTTGTGCGAGTGAGCGGTTCATCAGTGGATATGTGATCGCGCAGTCACAACATTTTTGTAAAGTGTTGACTTGGTTCGGTGAGTGAGCGGCAAAGTTGTTGAAAAGGGTTATCGTGCAGTCGCGGTATGTCTATGGTTTATTTTTATAGCTGTGTGAGTGAGTGAGTGGTTCTGAAGAGGTCTTTCACGCAGTCACGACGTATTTCAGCTTATAGCTTTTAAGGTCATGAGTGTGTGAGCAGGGTAATGTAAATGTTAATCGCTCACTCATCCATGTTTTACGTCTGACTTTTTCTGCGCGAGTCGAGTTTGGTCCATAGATCGTCGCTCACTCGCTGTGGTTTCCATTCTAATGAATTTTGTTGTGCGAGCAGGGTGATGCTAGATAAATAAATACCTATTTGTTGCTATCGCTCAGTCGCAGTGATGATGCATTCAAGAATTTCAATTTGTGAGTGAGCGATGAAGGATGTTTAAAGTTGTCGCACACTCGCGAGTAATAAAGATCAAATCAAATTTTCATGGCGAGTGCGCGACTGAAAAGGGTTCAAGTAAAATAATGCTACCTCTCACTCGCTAATGGTCTTCTTCACTTAGGTTTTCAGTTTGCGAGTGTGCGACCGGATGTGTTTTGAAACTCATCGTTCACTTGCCGATGATCTGCACTTAAATATTTTTCAGTCACGAGTGCGCGACCAAAGAAGATTGTCATGACAGCATCGAGTCACGATGCATCAGCGATAAATAATTTTCACACTGCGAGTGTGCGAGTTTATGATTTTATGACTGTCGCTCACTCGCTAAGGCTTAGCAGTTATAAAAAATGGACAGCAATTGAGCGACTCGGTTAGTGGTATGTTCTCAGAGGGTTTTTCGCTCACTCGCAAGGATAATAAAATCTTTTCAGAAGTATGTTGCGGGTATGCGACGAGGTGAAATTTCAGTTAGTTTTTTACTCAGCATTCAATCGCAAAGTCTCAAGCATGAGGAAGTAAAATACTGTGAGTGCGCAACTAATAAAAACAAATGATACCAAGGGTCGTCGCTCACTCGCCAGATGATCAAGGTCAAATCATAAAGTTGTTGCGAGTGCCCAGGGAGATAAGAGGTAGAGCTTTTGTCGCTCACTTGCGATGAAAATTTTAAATGTCTGAATAGAAAGCGAGTGCGCAACAGCGTGCCATGTGTACTTTTCCCGGTTGTAGGTGATAGAGAAAGAAAATATATAGTTGTTCTAGCAAGGATACGCAAGTTTGAATTAATGGCGACGCTAGTTACAGGAGGTAACGACTTGTTTCTGCAAGCGTGAGAAGTTGCAGTAATGAAGACAAGACACCGATTAGATGGGCTATAAGTATGATTGATAATGCATTCATTCTGTACATTTCTCGTTTTATGCCTTATGATTTTCTGAGCGAATTGCAGAGGAATTTGTCTAAGATAAAATTTGCAGAAGGACAAAATGAGCCAAGCTACCACCAACGCAGTTTCAAAAGGGTCAGGAAAGAAAGTAGTTACTTCTAAGAAGTATGTGGAAAAGTTTGCAGACCTCTTGCCTGGAACATCCAGTGCAAACAGTGCCAATGATGCAGAATGGAAGGACAAGTGGTGTCAATGCAGGAATCCTGTTACTCCAAATCATTCGGGTAATTCCTTGTTTCATTACTTTTGGAACAATAGAGTTAAATCAACCCCTATCTATAACCCCTGGAATATGAACATGGCCAAATTAATTGTTCCTGATGTCTATGTCGATGTGGACCTAGTTAAAGAGCTAGCTGAGAGATATTGTCTAGTAGCTAGGGTTATTAGAAAGGAAGAATAAGGAAGCCCAAGTGGCTATAAACAAAAGATCAGTAGCAGAGGTCTTCGGGATTACTGGTGCATTATGTACTGAAATTGATTTGGATAAAATACAAGTTGATTATAAGAAAAGGGAGAAACCCATAAAGAAACATGAGATGCCCAGGTTTATGCCTAGAATAGATAGACATCTGGTAGTAATTCCAGATAATGTGAAGCCACCTTTTGACCTATCCTTATTCCACAATTATGTCAATTGCACAGTGTATGGTCTAAGTAGGGTGTTGGGTTTTGATGGAGATTCCATTGTTCTTGTTGACTTGCTAATGATGGCCATGGATATCCAACATCCATAAGTTAATTATGATAATGACTATGTGAGATATATATTTGAGGCTATACATAATGCATTGGTGAAGATCATATCAGATACCCTTGTGCCGACATTCAAACATTATTCACATCTGATGTTCATGATTCTTTACTACAACAAAGCTTTTATGGACAAGGAGTTGGAATTATTCAATTTGAATATGATGTTGAGATGCCAATTCAACGGTGGACCCAGGTATGGGATAGTGCTTCTGTAAATTCTTCTTTTGTTTGCTTTCATAACTGGATTGTTGATCCAATTTTGGATTTATTGGGGGTAGTAAGGGAGAGGTTATCAATTAATGTCAGAAGGTTATTAAGACCATGGAGTGTTATTCAGGGTTTGTCTATTTCCCATAATTGGGGTGATTGATTTTTCTTTGACCAATTCACTATTATCAGGGTCTATGGGTGCTCACAACCCCCTCATGTCCTCCCTAAATTTGTCCCACTCTGAGTGGCTTTCTTAGATTTCATATGGCAAATTACTTGGATGGATAAAGAGTTTTTAGAAGGGCACAAAAAATGTACATTTGTCCCTAGGTTATGGGTAGGGTTTGATTTTTCCATTGGGAAGAAAGCCTTTGAAATGATTAATGGGTTCTTGAAACAATATAGGATCTCAACTATAGTTGTTAGGTTTTGTGACCAAGAAGATTTTGTGAAGACAACCTTAAAAACCATGACTCCTTGGCAGACTGTTAGAGACCATGAACCTCTTGATGAAGAGGATGTTGTCAGGAATAAGATGGAAAGGATTGATGTCCAGGAAAGAAGAAGAAATTGGAAGGACCTCATGAGAGTGGAAGCTGAGTGGAAGGAGTCTGATGATTCTTTTTCTGGTTCTTTCATGATACTCCTTACTTACAAAGAATTGATAAGATGGTAGAATCATATGACCAATTAATGGCACAAGTGCCAAATTTTAATGCAGAGGATACACAGTCCCAGGGATTCCCTCACACAGTGGCTTTGCATGATGATGAGCATTTAGAACAGCCTGAGAATCCCCACGAGGAAGAGGAAGAGGTTGGTGAAGAAGCTACCTCCGCTAGGGAACCACCTACCAAGAAGCAAAAAATAGAGCACAGAATGGTGCAAGCTAGAAAAAGCATGGCCAAAGTGGTGGTGACAGAGCATGGGAGATATTTCCGAAAACTTAGGAAACAATTGCAAAAGGTACCACATGATGAGGGTCAAGGAGATAACCAGATGATCCTGGATGTAGAAATGGATGAAAGAGTAATGATGGCAAATGATTTCATAAAAGATG
The DNA here is from genome assembly GCA_018584345.1 of Thuja plicata. Classification (NCBI taxonomy): domain Eukaryota; kingdom Viridiplantae; phylum Streptophyta; class Pinopsida; order Cupressales; family Cupressaceae; genus Thuja; species Thuja plicata. Next base: position 24,130 of record MU226212.1, read on the forward strand.
ATGACTTTATGAGGTCTAAAGAATTCAAAATCTTTTTTATCAAGCTAAAGCAAAAGGAATTGAAGTAGAATCTGATAACAGGACAGGAACAAGAGGATAAGAATGAATAAATTGTTAAGACACTTTAGGAATATGATCCTGAGAGTGAACTAATAACTGTGGAACAAGCTAGGTTATTAGTACAGAATAGTGTGGTGCTATTGATGCCAGATTGAGATTTGCAATCCACTTTTATTATTGATCAAATTAGGAGGCAGGAAAACCCTATGTTTAAAGTAGAATTTGAGATTGATGAGATACTGAGAGGATCAGATTTTGACCCAAAATCCAAAACCTTGGCTATTTGGTCTTTAGCCCCTGCTACACAAAAGCCCTTGGTGTTAAGTATAAGGGAAGAAAAGAGGGTAGATAGAATGATTTGGAACTTACAAAATACTACTGACACAGAGATAGCTCAGCTAATGGCCCAGGTTTCATTCATGAACTTGGCCAAAACAAAGGATTTATCAAAAAGATATGAGCAGACTTTTGGTCAAATGATGGCTTTAGCCAAGAAACATGAAGAGGTTGTAGTTCATAACCACACTTTGGAGGAAGAGATAGAGAAATTAAAGAAATAATTGAATTAGAAGAAGATAGTTGAAATTCCTCAGGTGGCTGAGAAGGAAAATATAGAAGAAGCAACTCAAACAGAAGGTGACTTAGCACCAGAAGAGGGTAAAACAGAGGAGTTATCAGAACAAAGAATTGATAATGCAGTGCCTATCATCCTTGCCATCATACAACACCGGTTTAGTGTGCTACAATAGAAGACTGAGATGGTACATAATCTATATGGTTCGTTACAAGAAGCTTCCAGGACAGCTACAGAAGCCATGACATTTCTGGAACCAGCCTTCAAAAATTGGTCAGGAAAAAGTAGGGTGATGGATAAGTTAAAGACAACAATGTTGTATAGTGATGATTTTCCCGATAAGGTATTAGAAACCATTGAAATGAAAAATGATCTGAATGACACCTATGCCTTCTTCAATGGTAAGAATGAACTGATAAATAATAAGTTGTGATTATTTGGTGATCAATGCCCTACACTTATCCCCAAGATTTATAATGACAATAATACTTTGAAGCCACAACCAAATTGGGAAAGGGAGTTTGATGAAATATGGAAGGCCAGTAATATCAGACACAACAAGAGAAAGATACAGATGCAAGCTACTGCAATGACCTGATTGATAGTTTGTTCAAAGTGGAGGTGGACATGACAAGATTCATTTCTGAAGCAAAGGCAGTTGTAGATGCCAGATGGACTGAAGCCATAACAAAACTGGAGCAGGGGAAAAATTTTGATTAGCCCACCGCTAAAGAAGTAAACTGGTGGGAAGAAAATTTGAAGGGATAAAAGATATTTGCAAGGCAGCAACAAATTTTGTTCAGAATTCGCCGATCTTTTGCCACCCATGTTCTGTTTTGAAGCTGTTATTTTGTCCGTTTTAAAGTTGTTGCAAGTTTTTGTAATTCTTCCCAGATAGTTCGAGGCTTGTTGCATCCTTAGTTATAAAAGGATTCCAAGACTACTGGGATAAGGGATAGTCATTTTTACATTTGGAAATACAATGATATTGTACAAACTTTGGTTTGAGACCAATTTTTCTTGATTAGGGTTCTGAAAGCTTTTTGTTGAATTGTAATAACTTTTTGACATGAATACAAATGAAAATCCTTCAACAGTTTCTGAAGCTTATGACGAGTATTTGTCTTCATTGTTATGTCTTGAGTTTTGCTTAAATTGAGTGATTTAGGATTATTCAGCTTATATATCTGTCAGGCAGATTATGAAAATTGTCTTGGGGGTTCTTTCAAGGAAAGATTAAAATACCTTAGGATTATTTTGAAGCTTAAGATGTGTAATGAATTTGATGATGACCTTAACATATGTGTGAAGGTGATGTATTAGGTATATCTGTTCATTTTTAGATTTGTAGTTGTATTTATGTTTATGTTCATGGAAAATGGTTATGAATACAAAGAGTGACTCCCATGCCATAGGATAAGACACTGGCCTATCATTCATTTGAAGTGGGGGGCTATCATCATAAAATTGATCTTTATCATTTTGTTTTAGTATTGCAGAAGTTAAAATCTATAATTCCACTATGTGTTTGATGCAATGAATTCCATTAATTTGAACATCTCAAGTGCAAAAAAGGTGAACCCGCCTGAGGTTGTGGAACTCGAAGTGTAGAGGGTTTGGAAACCCTGTTTCTGTCTTTGTGTTTCCTGCTTGATCAATGTGTGGGATAATAGAGCAGGCTTAATACAAGTATTTTATGTGTTAGTAAGAAAAGGAACTAACAGGGGGTATGAGACCAAAAAACCCACAAGATTCCATATCCAGATTTACAAGGCTGCGTAATTTCCCTACTTCAAGCGGTATTCCAGCATCAAAGTAATTGGTGTAGCCAATATAGAGCTCACGAAGCCTACTGCGATTTCCAAGTTCTGCAGGTATTTTCCCTCTCAGATCATTTCCACTGACTGCAAGTTACTCTAGGCTTTCCCGCTGACCATATTTGGGAGGGATACTTCCAGATAAATAGCTCCCTCCAGGGAATCTTGCATACCTCCAAGGGAAAGAGCCCTGTTAAGTAGTTGTTGTAATCGTCCAGAATCTCCAAGGCCCTAAATCTGGAGAAAATGAAGGGAAAATTCCCAACAGACATAGTACTGGAGATGTTGAAGAATTTTAGACCCATGGTACTAGTTATGTTTGAAGGGAATGGGCCTGTGAAGTTATTGGCCGCAACGCTCAAATTGATGAGACTATGAAAGTCACCTATTTGGGGCGTGATTCGGCCAGCAAGATTCATGTTTGAGATATCCAAGCTTATGATACGATCAAATGCATCACATTGAACTCTAGCCCAGAAATAGTAGTGGCTAGAATTTGACTCTCTCCAGCCATTGAAAAACCCAGAAGATGATTTCAAATTCCACCTAATAGGTGGGAAGATAGTGTCACCAATTTTGGTGCCTAAACCGGATTTTGATCTCTGAAAGCATAATTGCAATTTAGCGTCCCAAACGATAGATTTAGAAAAAAGTGGAAGTTCCGAACCCAACTCCACCCCTATTCCACTAACCAAACGAGGCCTAAAGGAATTTCAACCATGATTTTCCCCTCCCCCTAAGATCGTGCCCTTACAGTGGGTTCATCTTCAACACTTCATCGAGATGAACAAGTGTGTGAGAGGACGAAGCATTGATCGAATGAAAGAGGTAAGGTATGAGGTTTGAAGCAAATGAAGATGTGGCTATTGACTGTTGGTCGGGATTACTCTTATTTGAGGAATCTCGCCATTGAACTTCATCTTGCATAGACACTAGAATTTGGTTGAGAATTAAATGACCAAACAAGATTGAAGAGGTTTTATTAACAGGTGAGTGCAAGCGAACGAAATTGACTAAGCAAAGGTTGATTGAGAGAGAATGAAATTTATCATGGATGAATGATAAGGGTACTAGATGAAAGAGGATGTGGTCGTAATTCCTCTTCTCTTAGGAATCCTAACCCATAATTTCTCATCCGTGTCAAAATTTCACCCAACATTAAGCATAGATAGAGCAATGTGGAGTTAGAGGAACCCTGAGAGAGAGAACACAAGTAATGAGAAGCTAGTAAGGGTTGTAAGGATTCCTCTTCCATGAGGAACCATGCCCATCAAGTCTTCCCCCATTTCGCACAACCTAAATTTTTGTTTTTATTTTAATTATTTTGGCTTCAAACATAGTCATCCTTGGGTGGTTACAAGAAACATTTAATTCAGTGCATCTTCCATTAAATGCAAGACACAAAACGACTCATGTTGGGGATCGTGCCCCTTCAAACTAAATTTATCGCCTATATAAGGAGGGTAACATGAATCATTTTCACATCAAAGAAAAACAAAGTGCCTCTACCTTCAACAACGGGTTTCTCCTATACATAGTAGATTACTTCACAATTCCCAGTAACTTTCTATTGAATATTCAGCGATTTTGGGCAAGCAGGATTAGTTTTTTTTTCTTTTGTATCCAAAATCTAAGATAAAAGAGTGAGAAAGGTGAAATCTGGGTGTATGGGCTTTGGAAGATTTACCAATCTTTCTCCATATTTTAATTTGCTCCCATTATTTTTCAAATATGACAATTGGAGTCACATATGCTTCAGTTTCATATTGTTTTATCGTAATGAAATGATTAACATTTTAAATGAAAGAAAATCAGAATTAGGTTGAGCGAATCTCAGATTGGGAGGAGGAAAGAGACTGGAATCTAAATGTGTTTCAAGGATTATCGTTTTAGATGTTGATCTTATTGTGCATTTTCTTTGTAATCTAGGTTTTGCATAACCAAATTTTGCAATTTTATCAAACATGAAATCAGATTTAGACAAGTAAAATGAGTTGAAAGTAATGGAAATCAAAGTATAATCTGGTCCAAATCTAATAAAGAGATTAATCAATTAATTACGATTCAGATCTAAATCGAATTTTCTTTGAAACTAATTGGAACGTCACGAAAGGGAAAACTACATATTTGAGTCGTAAAATTATCATTAAGACACCAAAAGGATCAATTTTGCAAGTTTGATAAATAGCTTGCTAATTCAAATGTGATAGATATGCTAGAGGGAATTAAATTTTAAAGTCTAATTGTGGAATTGTCACGACAGGGAGGAAATCTGGTTTTTTTCCTTGTCTTGACTTTATTTTATGAATGTATTCGAATTCCTTTCACCCTTGCATGAACTTAACACCTTTTCTGTCTTGTTTTGCAAGGTGATCGTTGGAGGAGGAAGGGCCTAAGAGAAACAAGGAGAAGCTCGGAGATGTTCAAGACTTCAAGATTGCAAACAAGTACCATAAGGTGATAGCTCAAACTCGAGACATCAAGGCTTCAAGCTCAAGTTCGAAAGCTCAAATGAGAAGAGGATTAGAATTAAGTCGTCCAAGAAGAATCGAAAGACATAGCAAGTTTACAAGTTCAAAATGCAAGAACAAGTCAAAGCCATGAGGGGAGGGGAGTTCCAGAGGATGGAGAGGATGGAGAAGACTTGAAAGATGAAGCAATTTGGGAATATTTTATCGCATTCATCCTCGACAAGATTGGTACTTTTGGAAGAATTAATCAAAGTTAGAAATTTGAATGTTACTTTCTAACAATCGAGCAATTGCAGTTTTAATAGATACATTCCACAAGTCAAGCTTCAAAGCACATGTTCTCAAGTAGAGCTACAAGATATGGATGATGAGGTGGCAATTGGTTATGTTCTCCAATCAGATAATTCCATATTCAAGCACATGCAATCATATCATGCCAAGTGTCCTATTTTCTCATTGGTTGAAAGAATCATTGTAATTTTCTTATTGGCCTGTAATTTGGTGCCCTCATGTAATTGGTTGATAATTTGGCAACCCTAATTAGGATTTGTAGGAATCAATCCCGGCCCTTGATCTGGAACCGATCTTGGCCCTTCATTGTAATGGAACACCTATAAAAGGCTAAGGCCTTCTCATTTGTAATTCATTAGATTGGGAGATTAGATTAGAGGAGAAGCACTAGATAGCTAGAAGTAGAAGTAGGCTAGCTAAGGGAGAGACTTGATCAAATTGTTGCTATAATATTTATCATAGTGATTGATAATTCATTGTTGGTTCTTCATGGTGAATTACTTAATGTTACTTTGAAGTGTTGCATGGTTTCCTCAATCTTTCACTTGGAGTAGATTTCATTTCATGTTGAAGTACTTAGTTGGATGAAAGTAGTTGTGGATGTTTACTTGATTGACTCGACAATTTCGGGCCACTGGTCTCTTGTTGATTGTAAGTGTCTTGTGTGGTAAGTCAATGATTGAAAGCACTTAACTTCAATTGATATTCAATCTTTAGTTTGCATTCATTTGATGTGATTGAAAAGGGGGTATTGATGTGAAAACCATTTGTGTATTCCTTAGAAGCTTGCACTAGGTGAGTGGAGTCTCTGATCAAGCTACATCTAGTAGAGTCCAAGTTCATCCATGACTCCTTGCATTCATAGTTAAAAATAGTTGAAGCTAGCTAGTTTAAGATTAAGTTAGGGTAGATGTTTGATGATCAAAACTATATTTTCATTGCACATTGTGAAGCTAAATCTTTAGTAGTGCAAGAGTTCATATCCATTGAATGAATAGCGTAAGCCCCCTAAGTGATTACTAGCAAATCATATTATTTTACTGAACGAGTTTCCATAATTGAAAGGAACCTTGAAGTCATTTCATGATCTTACTTTGCAAGCTTAACATGAGAGATAACCTTATTCAAGAGAGGATTGAGTATTTGGTCTTTCATCTTGGAATACTAAGTGTTTGATTCTGAATGTTTGTAGTGGAATAAAACTCATATCAACACTTTAATAATGCACTTCAGCCAAATTCTGAGATGGGTCATTGCATTTAGAATTTTGTCTCATAAAATTCCCATAGAAATTGAGTTGTTCACTATCTATCTTGCATGTCCCCAAAGGTCATGTTTATAGTTCCCATCTTCCAAAGCTGAAAATATTCTCCCTATATCCTCTAAACAAGACTGTCCCAAGGGCCATGTTTACCAACTTCACCCATCGATTTGAGAAAGATTCATTTGCATTCAATTAGGGGATGTTAATGGTATTTTAGTAGGCTTTCAACAAGAAATGGCACAACCCACTTCATGCTCAGACCAAAGACTAGCGCTTTTGTGATTGGGAATAAATAAGTTGGGACCGCTTGTGAAAGAAGCACATCTGATGGATTCACCTTAAGTATCAAAACTGTTTACCCTTCTGAGAAGCTAGCATTTCCTTATTTCATTTAAATTGGATTGTTCCAAAGGTATCCCTACATCACCCAATAAAAGCAGTGCTCCAAGATAGGGATGGGGGTGAACTAATCACAAATTTCACTGGGTTTGCCAAATACATTTGTCGTTGTGGGGCATCATTAATGAAAAATGTGTTTGGAATCATTTTAATTAATGCTCTTCCTTAAAGAGTCTTCATAAACATTCTCTTGATTTGTCCTGCTTTGTTAATATAATGTTTTACATGCAAGCAAATTTTCATCTACAAATTGTATTAGAGGGTCAATTTAACTACAAATGTTGTAAAGAGATGTCTTGTTCCTTTTCCTTTCATGAGTGAATGCCCAACCTAGTCCTTTGCCATCATAATGGATTAGAAAGATGATTCTTAGCCCTCTTGTCAATGGCTTCTAGAGCCACTGAAGAAGCATATTGAGCATCTGATGACTGAAAACTTTCAAATGTAAATGCAATTGAGTATCCATTTACACCAATCCATAATCCAAACTTGAGTAGAGCCTTGATTGAGGATTTCCAATTAACCTGAACAAAAGCTTTACTTACATCAAATTAATAGGCATCCCCTCCCTCCAATTGGCCATGGTATAGCTGTTTAGCTCATAGATGTGAAATTTGAATAGAACCTTTAGTACTCATTTTCACTTGACAACTCTGTTTGTCCCTTCACTACAATAGCTTACGAGCAGAGCAAATTCAAGGAAGGGGGCTGATAATCCATTATCTACTATGACATTTTCTTGAGTGTTGGTTGTAGATCCATCCGGACAAGTCTTATGAATCCAGAGAAAAAAATCCTTCATTCAATAGGAAAAAGAGCTAAAGTAGAAAATAATGTAGCACAGAAAATCTTATGTAGAAGAGTAGGGAAAATTTATGAAAGTGATTCTTATGCAAAAGTCTGAGACAGTTATTGTGCCAGTAACATCCATTCTGTCTTAAATTTGTGCCCAAATCAGCATCCACACCTTCTCAGAAAAGTTCTTTCAGGTAGAAAGGTGTGGTAAGTTCGATCAAAGTAGAATAAATATTACAAATAGGCTTTAAGGAAGTAAAGGAGACAAATTTTATAAATAGGGAAATAAATGTTCTTCAGCAGTTGAGTAGGGCGGTTTTAGGAAAGCAGTTTACATATAGAGTCTCCGGCTGAGTTTTGGACAAAGTAACATCCATACTGTCTTGCATGCGGACCTCAATCAGTATCTACACTCACAGGAATATTATTTTCTGTGTGAATGTTAAATTCTCTTTCCAATTTCCAAATATTTAGCTTAATATTTGTTAGCTGTGCTAGATTTGATATTTTCCAGTTTTCATAATTAATGTTTCATAGCATCATTTTCGGTCTTATAACTTTATAGAAGATTCAGGAATAACTTGGTTCAGTTTCCAGTTTTATCTTAAATTTCAGATCTAGAGCTGATATTTTTTCAACAGTGCTAGGAGTTGATATTTTCCAGTTTTCATAATTTATGTTTAATGGCATCATTTTCAGTCTCAAAACTTTATAGAAGATTCAAGAATAATTTCGTTCAGATTCCACTTCATCTTAAATTTCATAGAATCGTTTTCAGTCTAAAAACTTTATAGAAGATTCAGGAATAATTTGGTTTAGATTCCATTTATATTTAGATTGTAGCAGAGCAGCCAAATACAGTTGAGCTCACAGCATCCTTATAATGAATTGAACTGAATTAGATTTACTCTACAACCCAGTTGAGCACCTAATGAATCTTTATTTTTGGAACATTTCCACTATGCATAGGTGTGTACAGTGACTGCTTGCACATCTTCAGACAAGGCAAACCTCCTCCAAGACATAATTAAAGAGGACATAAATGATTCAATATCTTTCAAATTTTATTCCATTTAATAAAGGATGTAAACTACATTGATTTTGGAAAGGGCTGCCGGAATTATTCTCTGCATGTGGTCAGAATTACTATCTCACAGTTTTTCCAGAAGATGGTATCCGGACACAATAACCCAGCCAAAATAACCCCGGACACAATAACCCAAGGAAAAAACATCCCGGGATCATAATATCCCATCTTCACAATAACCCGGGGTCATAATATTCCGAGGTAACAAAATCCCAAGATAAAAAGGAAAGGACAATTTCTATGAAGTCAATTTTATGACAACAATTTCTATAAGTCGATTCTATGACAATTTCAATTATATAACTGTGATGTAACAACACATTATGTATAATATGTTTTCTCCTAAATTAATAAACACAAGAATATTTTGATCTCTATTTTTAAGTCTGCATTTTTCTACTTTCCAATAAGTTTCAGTGAAGTTTGGGCACTCTTTGATGAGGAATTGCCATCTATGTTCATATTGTGTGTATGAGATGAGATTGGTGAGTTTTGTGGGGTGAGATCGCTGCACAGACCTGTAGCAGCACATTTCCAGTACATTTCAAACTTGTACCAACAATCAAATTCATCATCATTAAGATTTATTTTCAGTGCTTAGTCTTCTCATGGACTAACTTCGTAAGCTTCGAGTGGCAATACCACATTCAAGTAGCAATTCACTGAAATTAGCATACAAGCAGGAGCCCAAGCTGAATTATAAAATCATCTGACAACATTCTAATCAGAATCTTTTCCAATAATCAGGTTGAAGTGGTTGCAGAGAGAGGAACAGAAAGAATAGTACATTTAATCAGAATCTTTATTAATGGAAATGAATAAGAATTTAATATAATGTTTAATTTAGATAAGAATGGTACATTTAATAAATTAACTAAATAACTTAAACGACATTTTTTCCAGGCATTTTTAAGAAACAACTCAAGGTTAATACTGAAGTGGTATAACTAATTATGAAAAGACGTAGGGCATGAACTTTAACACATATATAGATCAGATCACAAGAGTACATCTAAATGTTCAATTACAAATAGACATGATCAAATCCTAATCAATATGTTATCCCTTGCACAATATTACTATTATATATATATATGCTCCATGGAGTTTCTGGGACAGGGACATTTTAGGGGATGTGGACGTGTTTCCGGTACGGGTACAGTTCAAAGCCAAAATTTAGAGGATGGAACATCAGGGGATGGCTATTAAAAAAATAGGAGAATTTTTATATAGAGAGAGAATTCAAATATGCATATCATAACATTGATAAACCATTCACCATAGAGATTTTAGAAGCTGATTACATAGCAACTTAATAAGATTCAAATACTTTCATTGTAAAAATGTGGCGTACATATAGCTCTTTCTTTTTCTTCTTGCCAAGAATGGTTGAAATGAAGAAGACTTTACCTTTTTAGCCTCCAAATAGGGTTCCATAATTTTTAATTGCTATTTTTACCCACATGGGGCCTACCCAACAATTAAAAAATAAAATAAAAAGTGACTTTTTGCAAAACGGCGGACGTTTTTTTTGGCTGGAATAAAGGGGACGCCATTAGGTATCGGGGACGGTTAGGGGACGGCTAGGCCGTCCTTGGTACCTAACGGCGTCTCCAAGTCCCCTATTTTGCGTGAATGCCGTTTCCAGGACGTTTCCTTTTTTTGCATTTTCAGAACGGCATTGGGGATGGGAAATTCCCGTCCCCGCGACGGGAGTGGGGGAAATTGGGCAGGGGACACGTCCCCATGGAGCATTGATATATATATATATATATATATTAGTGACAATGTCTTTTCAGTTTTTACTTTTTAATAAGCCAAAAAAACAAGAAATTACTTGTTTTAAATGGTTACACATTTTTGCTTCATTGACAAGGCATGAATAAAATGATTTGGCGTTGTATGGAATATTTTACAAACAAATGTTCAAGTCGGTGCTATACTAAGACACAAATAGAATTCAGTGATGTGATAAGCAATACAAAACATAGTTATGCTCCAAAACCTGAGATGATCATTGTCAAACACAAATTAAACGAAATGAAAGACATGGTGTGCTCGACTCAAGATTCTATAAGAAATATCATTGATGTTTCATGTTCTAATATTTCATTACTCGTAGTGGGAGCATTATCGTCAACCAGTGTATTGTCCAAAATGATTTGAAGAAAAAGGTTAAGATATGAAGAGCTGCCCCCAAATCCTCAGACATTGACAGATCTTACCTTACCAGTTGAATATACAATTACCAATAGAGGGGAAAAGTTTCTTTTTCATGACAGCAATGATGAGAATCATTTTTTAATATTCACCACCACAAATCATTTGCAATTACTAAAAGAATCTAAAAACTGATTTTAGTGGCGGTACATTCATAACAGTGCCAAGTATTTTTCAACAGTTGTACACGATCCATGGCTTGAAAACTGATGCAATATTCCCACTCATTTATATACTTATGACTAACAAAACAAGAGCAGCTTATACACAAGTACTTGCATAACTAAAACAGCTTCAACCTGATCTAAACCCAAAAAATATACTTATTTATTTTGAATTATGTTTTGTGGGAGCTATGTCTGAAAATTTTCCAAATGTCAATATCCGGGGATGTTTTTTCCATTTGTCTCAATGCTTGTGGAGGAAAGTTCAAGAAGGTCTATAAACACATTACATTTTCGATGAATTCTTTGCATTTGAGATCAATAAACTTGCTGCATTCGCTTTCGTGCCTCAGATAGACGTAATTGATGCATTTGAAACACTTCTACAATCTCCTTATTATACCAAACATGAGGAGAATTTGCAAGGCATAATTGATTATTTTGAAGACACTTGGATTGGCAGACTAACCAAAAGAGACAACTGACGATCACCCAAGTTTCCATTCGCAATGTAAAATTGCTATTTGGCTATTCAAGATGATCTTCCCAAAACCAATAATACTATTCAGGGATGGCACCGAGGATTTAGTAAATTGCATCAAGCATTGCACAGCTCAGTCTGGAAATTCATCAAAGTAATGGTAAAAGAACAGGGTCTCCAAGAGAATAAAATAGAAAAAATATATGGCTGGATGCACTGGGCAACCAAGCAAGAAAAAATACTGTGAACTCAAAGAAAGACTAAAAAGACTAGTTGATGGTTATGACAACCGTAACATTTTAGATTATTTAAGAGGTGTCGCTCATAATTTGGCACTATAATTGACAATTTGAATAATAAAGTTTTTTCGACAACGTACATGTAATTTGTAAATTTTGTTTTCCTTCCTCTATAATCTTATGGGGATATTCTGTCCATGGATTATTTTTACCACGGATTATTTTTGCCTTGGGTCATTATGACCCCAGGATATTTTGTCCTTGGGTTATTGTGACCGGGTTATTATGTCCAAGGTTATTTTGGCTGGGTTATTGTGTCCTATAACTCCAGAAGATGCCTTCTGAAAGTGCCACCTCATGACTGGTGGTCATTGTTAGTTGATATGTTGCCTGGATTCTTAAAAGGTGCATAGATTTTTCAAAACAGTGTCCAGTTAATGTTCTGACAGTAACAAATCCACAGCTGTAGGCTTCATTTGAATTTACGCAAACATGGAGATCAAACCCAACCAAAGCTTTGAAATGCAGAAAGACGAGCGATTGCAATTAGAGCTTTGTGTATATTTTCTCATTCATCTATTTTTTCTTCTATTCTTAAGAATCCTAAGCATAAAAATGATTTTGGGGTTCTCCTTGCATTTTTCGTACCTTCAATCAAGGTTCAATACTTACTTTTTCTAAATCAGCAATTACCTGTTATTTTGAAGGTTAACAATTTCACCTCAGACAAAGCAACCGCACATATTTCATTGCTTAGCTCAATTTCTAGATTTTACATACCAAGCCAACCAAATTGCATGCATTGAGCTCTTTCAAATGAATCTTAATGGCATGGACAATTTACTGTCTATCGTATGGCTTCAAGTGCATTCTAATCGTAGCAACATCTCTTACCACCTTTTGTTATGAATTACATAATTTTTTTATGTTGTATATGAAACAGTGAAAAAAACATGAAATGCTGTGTTGGGTAGGAGATCCAGAAAGGCAAGTTGATCAAATTAGTACAAAGCTAGCTGTCCTTGCTCCAAAATCATAGTTTTCACTTAGTAACATAGTAGCCAATGCCATTAAAAAACAATTTACGCAATGTCAAATATTCTCAGACCAATAAAATAGCAGATAGAGTTGTTTTTAGGAAAATATCCCACAAAGTGTAGTCTATGAATAACTTCCATTGTATTAATGGTCGGAAATTATGGAAATTGAAAATATATGCTAAGGTTAAGGATAGAGTTAAGAACGAAGTTGTAATTCCAAAGGCCAAAAAAAAAAACCTTGATTTAGTCTTTCAATTCGAAGATTTTTAATTGATATTATGGTTGGAACTTAGCATTTACAGGACAGAAAGAAAGCACAACTATCTGTAATTAATCATAAAGCCAGTAAAAATGATTAAATTTCAAAGCAAAGCTCTTGTTTCTAACTTTTATATTCTTCTGTATCTGCCAAGGCTCAGGGCTCGATTGCAACCCTGAGCTTCCAAGGAGATCTGAGTTAAAACCTCAGATCTGTAAAATCTCTAACTGGGAATGTTGAAATCCAGGCAAAACTACTGACCTACAGATTAGACTGAATTGGAAAGCAAATCACCACGACCATGCAAACTTTAAAAGGTCAACAGTCTCAGCCCTGCAAACTTGGCAAATAGGGTTGATCATTCTACCCCATTGTATGTTAACTGGAACTTCATCGAAGTCCCGTGTTTAGAATGGCAAATTGTTGAACTAAACTAAACCCAATGCTATCCTAGAAATTAGACCTAAATGCAAGTAAATCATCAAAACCGGGACCCTGGAAACCATTAAGCCTGGCATTCCTACGTCCCTGTACTTAGTGAATGGGTTCGTTTACACTAGTGCATTGGATGTAGATTAAAACTTCTCTTTCTGTTAAGTACTGTTTGGAGAAATGGCAAGCTGTGAAACTAAACTAGCTCCTATGCTGCCCTCAAGATTAGATCAAATTGCAGGACAAATCGCCGCAACCTTGCAAACA
>MU226212.1:40209-63490 GCA_018584345.1 Thuja plicata
GAGAGAGAGAGAGAGAGAGAGAGAGAGAGAGAGAGAGAGAGAGAGAGAGAGAGAGAGATTCATCTTAATCGTCAACTTTGACGAATGAATGTGGTGATTATCATTGTCCAGGTAGCTTTGACTTATTTCATTTAACTCTTGTAGCACTCTACTACTTTTGTTGTTTAATTTAATGGTCTATGTTAGAATGAGCTATTAGATTATAATGCATTTCATTTTTTAATTTGATTATTGTTAAATATTATATTCTTGAAAACCCAATAAATCACAATTGAGAAAAATGACACTATAGTGCAATTGAACTTCGAGAATCACCAACAAATGCACCTTGAACAAACAAATACATTTAACCCAATTGAACTACTCTGCACGACTAAGACCTAGCACACAAGGAACCCTGCAAGGCTAAAACCTAGCACAGAAGGAACCTCAGAGTGATTCCAATCACTTTTCAAGAGAGGTTATTCACCTTTGGGTTACCTATTGTTAGTAGTGCTAACACCTTGGTCAATGCCTCTAATGGTTCATCTTCTTTTTGACTCATTATGAAAATGTCATCTCCTCGCACATCCCCTCTATAATAGTCCTTATATTTCTTGAGAAATGTAATGCCCCACCAAGGAGCCCTCAAAACATAGGGTAACACATCCACTATTATTTTGTTTTGCAATTACATAAGCATTAATTGCATAAGTGCATAAACATAATCAACATTGCATACGCAAGAATGAAACATAATAATAATCATTGAACGATCATGCACAAGCGAAAGTCGTAAACACTTCTAAGGGTTCTAAGACGACCCCAAAATGTTCCACGGAAATGGATACACATGTTTCTCAACAACGTCTCACTAGAGCTTGGAAAATGTCCAATGAGTTATACGAGATCCAACTGGACCATCGTCCATGATTAACAATTGAAGAGACAAGGTCAATCCTTGAAAGCAACTACACTAGGTTCATTTTAAAAACCCAATTAAAATATGAGCTAAACTAGGTCAATCCATGACTAAAAATGAGAAGTAAATATATCAAAATGCTCACTAGAACAAAGGGTTACCAAATCAAGAACTCATTTGCACCCAAACCCAATGGAATACTAATTGTCATAAATGTGAAGACCTAATGGAATAAATGTACAAAAAAAGATGATGTATGTGCAAAAAATATAGACAAATGCATAGGGGTAAAAGACACGCATAGGAATGCCCAAAAAGAGGAAAAATGCAAAATTCCTAACGTTGACTCCAACGTATGGCTAATAATGAACACCTCCACTACAAGGAGTACCAAATACATGAAATTGAGGTCAAACTCACTCAATATGATCACAATAAACACAAATGATTTAATCTACTGAGCATGGTAATATAAAGCATAATCACTGAAAAGAAAGTACCAAGGGATAGAGAAGAGCACATCATGCTTGGTGATAGGTCATTGGGAGAAATCCACCACCTGTATGCACTTCTCTAATAGTGGCGTGTAATGTCACCCAACCATGTGGTACCCTCAGGCCCACCTCATTGTGCTCACAAAGATAATCATGATAAACACACTTTGGATGTTGAGGATGGGGGTGGTGGGGTGAATCAACATCAAACAAAACTTCAACAACTAATTTTAGTAACCACCACAAGTAACAATATACAATTAAAGAACATAACCAACAACACATGAACACCAAGATTTATATGTGGAAACCCCAAATTGGGAAAAATCACAGTGAGCACTTGCCCACAAAGATAATTCACAAAGTATATAATCTGATTACAAAAGATTCTGAGCTCACTAGTCTGGAATACCAATAAGAGGCTCACTTCCAATACAATAAGGAATGTAGATAAAGAAGAAGGCTCATTTCCTTATAGGAAAAATAGGAGCTCACTACTTTAGACTTGCATACAGAGGCTCACTGCCAAAGTATCAAGATACAATAACAAACTCAAATACCCAAGACTCACTGGATTAAAGTACTTGCAACTCTTCAAAGTAGATAAAAATATATTCTCCTGATAGTGCAGTTGATCTGCATAACACTATCCACATTAGTCCTTATATACAAGATAGATCATTGGAGATTACAATAAGGTCAGCCAAACCAAAAGATATTTACAAATGAGGTCCATGTCGGCCAAGAAAATAGAAAAATGTAAATAAGACCAATGCCAAAAGCATTTGAACCAAGGACCCAAATGGATAAGTGATAAACATTAAATATATAGGTCCCATATAGCATGAACCCATCTAGATAAGATATAAGCATTAAGTATAAGACCCAGACCTAAATATGATATTTCAACAATCAATAAATATAACACCTAGCCTAAAACTAGAAACATGATCCATTCCAGGAGAAATATGGACCAAAAAAATGCTATACATGTCCCAGTGCTAGATCCATAATAGTATGAACAACTAAAGATAATTCAAACGTGTAGAAGAAAATTTTCAGATGTAACCAGACCTCCACATGCCATGGAGAGATCTACACGGCACATCAAAATTCATGTCAACACACCACATCAGAATCTATGTCAACATGTCATATTAGAAGTTGCCACAACATATTTATGGATTAGAATAACAATAGGAAAGAACTACAACACTAGATGAAACAGTCTCTAGAATACCAGGAACACATTCTTGATCACTAGAGAACACCACAACCAAGACCAAAACCTAAATTCATCTATATGAGTAGCAACATATTTGTAACCCTGACTCCGAAATAGAAAGTACTCTGGAAAGACAAATAACTGCAATTGTAAAACTGCTAACTTCTTTGTAACATATTACTACTACAACTGCACAATAGACACTCAGACCAAGCAGACTTTCAGATACAAGAGTATAACATAGGATCAGTGTAAAACACCCTCTACTCATGATCACAAAATATATTTTTGTCTTCCATTGTTCTAATATAGGATGCATACTTCTCTTCCATTGCACTGTAGTTCCAGACCACAAAGCTTGAGGGAACACAAACTCAAACTCCTCTGAAACACTATGGAACACAATGTTTGACATCAATGACAACAAACAACAATCATATATTTATAACAATCTCCCCCTTTATCATTGATGGCAAACAACCACCAAAAATTTCAACTCCCCCTTACTATAATACCTATTTACTTTATCTTTCTCCCCCTTTTCCATCAAGGACATTAAAGGTCAAAATCATGCCTTTTGTTGCTCCCCCTGAGAACAACCACACACATCAGTTCAAAAGGCACTTTCCAAACAGATACATCAAACACATTTTCTTAGTTAGAAGAAGGGGTAATAACCCCAAGCTTATCCCAGAGAATTTCAAAACTATCTTTTCGTAAGGCTTTAGTGAATATGTCTGCAATTTGTTCCTTGGTAGGAATATACTCTAGTCTTAGTTCCCTTTCAACAACTTTTTCTCTTAGAAAATGGTATATGATTAATATATGCCTTGTTCTTGAATGCATAACTAGATTTATGGAAATATTTATTGCACTTGTATATTATCACACATAATGGGAATAGCTTCATCAAACGTTACTTTAATATCTTTGAGTGTGTGTTTCATTCGCAATACCTGAGTACATTAGGATGTTGCAACAATATATTCTACCTTTGAAGTGGATAATGATACAAAATCGCGTTTCTTACTGAACCATAAGACCAGTATGTCTCCTAAGAAGAATGCCTTACCACTAGTACTTCTCATGTTATCAATACATCCTTCCCAATCAACATCAGTAAAGGCATGTAAATTAAAGTTACCTTATGTTTTGTACCATAATCCACAATCCTTTGTTCCTCCTAAGTATCTAAAAATTATTTTCACAACTTGCTCATGACTAAATTTTGGTTTAGCCTAAAACCTGGCAACCAAGCACACATCCTGCATAATATCTACTCTAAAAGTAGTTAGATATAATAATCTACATATCATTGATCTAAACTTTGTTTGGTCTACCTTTGGAGACTCATCATCCTTGCTAAGCTTGCAACCAATAGTCTTAGGAGTTGTAATAGGCTTACAATCATCCATACCAAACCTTTTTAATATTTCCTTTACATACTTATTTTGAGAAATAAAGATTCCATCAACAGTTTGACTAACTTGTAAACCAAGAAAAAATGTTAACTCAATTGTCATGGACATTTCAAGTTCTTTATGAATTTTTGTTGCAATCTCTTTGCACATTTTTGCATCCCCTCCAAAAATGATGTCATCTGCGAAAACTTTTACAATTAACATTTTGTCACCTTCTATTTTGAAATAGAGATTACTATCAACAATTACTTTCCTGAACATTTATTGTATAAGATATTTGTCTGATCTTGCATACTAGGCCCTAGGTACCTATTTCAATCCATAAAGAGTCTTCTTCAATCTGCACACCATATCTAATTATTTTAAAAGCTTGAAACCTTCTAGTCTCTCTATATATACATCTTCCTCAAGTTATCCATTCAAAAATGTTGATTTTACATCCATTTGATATACTTTAAAATTCTTATAGGTAGAAAAGGAAAGAAACATTCTTATAAATTTCATCCTTGTCACTAGAGAAAAATGTTCTTCAAAATCAATCCCTTTGACCTATGAATATCCCTTACATACCAGTCTAGCCTTGTCCCTTACAAATTGACCTTGTTCATTTAACTTGTTCTTGAAAACCCACTTGGTCTCTACTACATTTTTGTTCACCGATCTGGGTACAAGTTACCAAGTTTCATTTTTTTGTATTTGACTTAGTTATTTCACAAGTTCTCTATTCAAAAATGATGATTTTACATCCATTTGATATACTTTGAAATTCATATATGCAGAAAAGGAAAGAAACATTCTTCTAGCTTCCATCCTTGTCATTGGAGAAAAAGTTTCTTCAAAATAAATCCCTTCAACCTATGAATAGCCCTTACATACCAGTCTATCCTTGTTCCTTATAACTTGACATTTTTCATTTAACTTTTTCTTGAAAACCCACTTGGTTTCTAATATATTTTTGTCTGTCAATCTAGGAACAAGTTCCCAAGTTTCATTTTTTTGTATTTGACAAGTAGTTCTTCTTCCATTGCTTTGATTCAACCCTCTTCCTTGCTTGCATCTTTATAATTCTTTGGTTTAACCATTGATAGAAAAAAATAGTTTATCTATTCTTGTGATCTAGCAATCCTTCTTCTAGTTTGAACACCTGCATCTTTATCACCAATTATCTTATCTTTAGAATGATTCCTCTGAACATACTTATCTAGTGTCTTCACAATAACTTCTGGTTCAATTTCTGCATTGAATTTCTCCTCTTGATCTTCTTCTGGATCATCCTTTTGTTATGAAACTGAAGGAGTTACCTTGATATCACTATCAATTATCAAGTAAGATGAATCCAATCTTGATTCTTCACATCCCTTTACATTTGCACTTTCAACAATCTTGTTTAGCCTCTTATTAAAGCATTTTTAGGCTTTTCTATTTGTTGCATAGCCTAAGAAAATTCCTTCATTGGCTCTTGTATCGAATTTTACCAGTCCATCTTCATCCCTTCTAATATAACACTTGCTTCCAAAAATCTTAAATTATCTTACCGTAGGTGGTCTTCCATACCAGAGTTCATAAGATGTCTTTGTGTGATTTTCTTTGATTTACACTCTACTAAGAAGATATAAAACTATATGCATATCCTTCCAATACATATTGGTCAGATTAACATCTTTTAACATAGTCCTAGCCATTTCAACAACCATCCCATTCTTTCTTTCAACTACCCCATTCTACTAAGGAGTTCTTGGAAATGAGTATTGTCTTATTATTCCATTCATATCCCAAAATCCATTAAATTCTTTTAATGTGAATTCTCCACCCCTATCAGATCTTAAACATTTGATCATATAACCAATTTGATTTTCAACTATTGATTTGAAAATTTTGAGTCTTTGAAATGCTTCAGATTTTTTTCTTAGAAAGGTAACCCAGGTCATCCTAGAGTAATCATCAATCAACAACATAAAGTACCTTTCTCCATTGAGATCTTTTTCTCTTTTTGGCTCACAGAGATTAGTGTGAATCAATTCCAAAGGTCTGCTTGAAAAATATTCCTTATTTTTAAAGGATCTTATTGTTTGTTTTCTAATTTGACATTCTCTGCAAACAATATCGTTGGGTTTGACATTTTTTGGCTAATCTATAACAGCTTCAGCTTTTATTATTTTGACAATGTTATCAAAGTTCACATCCTAATCTTTTGTGCCATAGCCAAATTTCATTGTTTTGGGTTATAAAACATAAATTTTCACTTGTGTCTTCTATATAATAAATATTACCAATAGTCCTAAAACCTTCTACTACTGTCTTACCAGTTTTCTTACTTTTAATAACACATCCATCATTCTTGAACAACACTTCACGACCCTTTTTACACATTTGATTAACACTCAATAAATTATGTTTCAATCCTTCAACATAATAAACATCATCAATATTCCACTTACCATTAATTGAAATTGTTCGTATGCCTTTGATTTGTGCACATTCTTCTCCTACAAATCTAATTTCTCCTCCATCATACTTTTCTAAATTTATAAATCATTGGTTATCTCTTTTCATATGCTTTGAATACCTAGAATCTATAATTCATGCACATGAAACAACCTTAGCATGCAATGCAATGTTTTCTCTTTTAACTTCTTTCCTCTATGATATAGAAACAAATAAAGAGTTCTTGATAGTTCCTCTATCATTATTATTTTATGGATGATGTTCCTTAATGGAGCCAAAATTATTCTTACTCATGTCTTTTTTTCCCAATCCTTTCCCAGAATTTTCCTTTTAGCTATTGTTTTATGATTCGCTAAAATATTCCTCATACTTACAATTCTTAGCAGTATGTCCTACCCTTCCATAGTTAAAACACTTAAGAGGTGACATAACTTTGTATCTACCAGTACCTCACTTGAATCTTCTTGAAAGATATGCTTCAACATCTTCTGACATCTTGCATGTCTCCGGTTCCAACATCTTCAACAACTCTGATTGCAATCTCTCTCTTTTCTCTTTTAACTTCTGCAAGCTCAAATGCAGAAAGTGACCCAATGAGTCGATCAATGGAATATTAAGTTAGATCATTCCTCCCCCTTATTGAACATGCCATAGGAATGAACTCCTTTGATAGGGTTAATAAAATCTTGAGAATAACATCAATATCTTCTAGATGTCCACTAGCATCTACGATTCCATCAACAACATCAATAACCCTATAGATGTAGCTTTCAACACTCTCCTCTTCTTTTTTCCTCAAAACTACATACTTCTTTTTGAGATTCATCGGTCTTTCTTGTGTTATATTAAAATCTCCTTCATACACCAGTACTAGCTTATCCCAGATCTCATTTGCACCTTTCAGGCCTTTCACTTTTCCAAAATTTGTGTCACATTAACTATTGAAAAGGATTGTCCTTGCTTTCACATTTTCTTCATTTTGTCTTTCTTCTTTAGTAGTAAAGGTCTTCCAAAAGGATGATAAAATCTAGATTTAATTACCTCCCAAATACCATTCTATAATGTTTTAAGATATGCTTCCATCTTGTCCTTCTAATAGAGAAAATTCACGCCATCAAATATTGGTGCCTTAAAGTGTAAATTATGTGCCATCTTGGATCTCCCTCAAGCAATTAAGCTTCTTCTAGAGGAACCTTGATCTGATACCAATTGATTAACAAAATTTGGATGCTAAGAGAGGGGGGATGAATCACCATCAAACATAACTTTAACAACTTTAGTAACCACCACAAGTAACAATATGCAAGTAAAGAATAGAACCAACAACACATGAACACCAAGATTTATATACATAGATAACCCAAACTAGGAAAAACCATGGTGAGCACAAAGATAATTCATAGAAGTGTATAAGATGATTAAAAAAGGTTAGGAGCTCACTTCTCCAGAATACCAATCACTACCAATACAACATTGAATGTAGATAAAGAAGAATACTCGCTGCCTTATAGTACAAACATGAGCTCACTACTCCAAACTTTCGTACAGAGACTCACTACAAAAGTAGAAAGATAAAGTAAAAAACTCAAGTACCCAAGATTCACTGTCTTAAAGTACTTACAATGCTTCAAAGTAGATAAAAATATATTCTCTTGATAATGCAGTTGATCTGCATAACACTATCCACACTAGAAACTATTATCACATTTTCTTCTATGTCTTTATCACTCAACTTTGCTCTGTTGATTGTTCAATTGGTCTGCATACTTCACTTGCTTCACACGTTACACTTGCATTTTTCCAAAGCACCAATAATCATTATATACAATATAGATCATTGGAGATTACAACAAGGTCGACCAAACAAAAAGATATTTACAAATGAGTTCCATGTTAGCCAAGGCAATAGAAAAATGCAAATAAGACCAATTCCAAAAATATTCAAACCGATGACCCAAACAGATAAGTGATAAATATTAAATACATAGGTCTCATATAGCATGAACCCATCCAGATAAGATATAAGAATTAAGTATAAGATCTGGACCTAAATCTGATATTTCAACAATCAATAAATATAACACAGACTTAAAACTAAAAGAATGATCCATCCTAGGAGAAATATGGACCAAGAACATGCTATACATTTCCCAATGCCAGATCCACAATAAGCATAACAATAACCAAAGATAATTCAGACATGTAGAAGCAAACTGCCAACTACCAACTGTAACCAGACCTCAACTTACCATGGAGAGATCTAAACACCACATCATAATTCATTTCAACATGTCACATTAGAATCTATGTCAACATGTTGCATATGAAGTTGCCACAACATATTTCCAAATCAGAACAACAATTGGAAAGAACTACAACACTAGATGACATAGTCTCCAGAACACTAGGAACACAATCTTGATCACTAGAGAATGCCATAACCGAGACCAAAATTTGAATTCATCGGTATGAGTAGCAATGCATATTCAACCTTGAATTCCAGAATAGAAAGTACTCTAGAAAGATAAATAACTATAACTATAAAACTACTAACTACTTTGCAACACAGGACTACTACAAGTGAACAATAGACACCAGGACTAAGAAGACTTTTAGATACAAGAGTATAACACAAGAGCACTGTAAAACATCATCTACTCATGAACATAGGATACATACATGTCTTCCACTATTCTGATATATGACACATACTTGCCTTCCATTTCACTATAGTTTCATACCACAAAGCTTGAGGGAACACAAACTTAAACTCCTCTAGAACACTATGGAACACTATGTTTGACATCAATGACAACAAACAACGATCATATATTATCACATAGAGTAGACAAGGAAAAAAGAATTTAGGGGAATATGGGTATAAACTCATACCAATTAATGCATACAATACAGATAATCGAGCTCTCAAGATAAAACATTGAGAACATCCAACATGCAGGTGAACAACCATAATACAATACCAATGCAACATGACAACAATGTACCAAGGTGCTACTCACTACTACTTAACTTATATGCTAGACTACCAATAATAGGGAGTATATTATTCACACAAGTCACCCATGGCTACATGGTGATGCCACGACGTGCTGAGGACCCAATATCTCTAGTTACCCACATAGGCCATTATTGACAGCTGGGGATTCACTAGCACCATATACCTACTTGGGACAATACTAACAAATGGGGATTCACTAGCACCATATACCTTCTCGGGCCAATCATGACAATTAGGGATTCCATGGTGTTCCACACCTACATGGGCCAAGTATGAAAATTAGGGATTCATGATTCGCATGGGCCAAGTCAAACAACTAGGGTTTCCATTAATCTTTTGTGTAATTACTCATTCATTTTATTACATTTTCTATTAAGAACTCCTTGACATGTTCAATATGGCCACTTTTTGGTCAAGGCACCCATAAAGAGCTACTACCCATACCTACTAAAAGTATCTAGTCCTAAGGCTCAATCTCACAATGAAGGAGACAATGACAATAATCTCATCCACTCAGTCTACATCGAGGGCATAAATAACAAGACTTTGTCCACTTGGTCTACACCAAGGACATTATTACTAATAGCTCATCTACTCGGTCTACATAAAGGATGTGATAAGAATCACTTGTCTACCCAGTCTATACTGAGGACATGGGTAAATACTTGTCTACTTGGTCTTCACTAAGGAAATAGATAACAAGAAATGTCTACTTGGTCTACACCAAGGACGTGGATATCATAATCAATGAGCAAGGCCCAAGCAAGGCAAGGATGAATTTCAACTCCACAATTGCCCAAAGGCTTAAAACCAAGCACACTTACACATAAGGTGGACACATGATAACGACTTGATTGGCCATATTGCCAATAGTGTGGATCCATATATGATCCAACATACATCTCACTATAAAGAACAAGGAGAAAGCCCAAAAAGGCAAGGTACTCAAGAGAAGCATAAAGAAATAAAAAGATTTGATGGGTCTCAAACCAAGAGTATAGGTCACTCAAGATCCCTTCAAATGCACAACTCAAGTATGTGAAAGATGTGGTATCAAATACAAGTATCCAAGTATCAATTGCAATCTCACATCAATCATGAATAAAGCCAGAAAACAAGGGCAATATGATAGTGCATAAGTATGCTATATTAGCCTCATTGTCAAGAGCATGGATCCCTAGATGATCCAAGATATACCACACATTCCGCACTCAAACAAAAATCTCTAAGAAGCATAAAATCCACAAAGGACAATAATTTATGGAAATAACCGGTTAGGTGCACAAACCATAAAATCAATTTAAACATGAAGTTTAGATTGTGGTAATAAGTAACTCGAATGTCCTCAATTGATTCCAATAAAAAAATCCAACTAGAAACATGATAAGAAACCCAAGACAATATTTGAAACATGTCAAACATGGGCCCAACAACTCAATTCTAGAGGCCACGCAAATCAAGGACTTTTAAAAAATGTCCAAAAAGAAAAATTACAATCTTGCAATTCCAAGAAAACCCATTGGTTCCTATATGCCCAACAAACCAAAAAATAATAAAATTTATAATCCAACTCCACACGAATAAATAAACAACCTAACGACATAAAACATCAACTCCAAATTTACCAAACACATACAAGCCCAAATGAGCATCAAAAGAGCTCAAATAAGTTGGGAAAAACATATATACACCCCACATATAAATTGCAGTAACCTTAAAGCAATTAAACTAAGAAATGAGGGATTAACAAAGAGCCCTACCTCTCAAATATAGGAAAACCCTAAAATAGATGAAAAACCTAGAAACACCACTGAAGCGGATGAAAATCTCAACAAACCATAGTAAGCCTACCACAATTCCAACTAGCCGCTATCCACAAAATTTGGAGGACCCAATCACTTCCAACGAATAAAAAATGAATTTCTCCACAAGATGTTTTGAGAAAATTCATAATTCACAAAATTAAAAGTGAATCAAATGAATTACACTTCTAATTATAAAAGTATTTTTTCAAGAAGGCTAAAAAGGGTAATTTAAAAATCAAATAAATGAAAATAACTCAATGCCAATTAACAAACTCCCAAGGTTCCAATATTTAAATTAAATCAATTCCAATTAGTGGATATACCTAAGGAACATTCATCAACAATTAAAATAATCAATATTTAGTTATATGAATCAACATATAAAATGATATAATACAACTACGAACCCTATTGATCGCCTAAATGCACATACCTTTACTGGCCTTTTATAATATGCAATAGAATCCAAGCTTTTCCTACATGGTAGATTGAATGTATAATAATGCAAATATGGATACATTGCCCATACATGGATGATATTGACTAAAATCATGAACGACCAATGTAACTATCTCCTATGCCACTATTAGGGATAAAGACATGCTTAAACTTGTTAATCTATGTCGAGATGATGTCTAGTACATCTTCACTAAAAATGCACACATCAAGTGTAGCCACTCACATATAAATGGCCAAAACACATATAATAGTCTAGAAATGAAACTAATGAAAGGACATTTTAGCGGCATAATCATTTGTATGTATTTGAATGTTACAAAATCGTTCCTTTCATATTTAATCCTTAGTAACATCATAAATAATCATTTCCTTTAAATCAAAGCATTAAATAATGTTTTATGGCATTTACAACATATATCAATTAAAACCCTAAATCAGCTAATAACCAAACATGGTAAAGCACAATATCTCTGTGACCATTGACACATATTAGTGAATCCATAATAACATCTCAAGATAAGAATAAGAAAAATGTCATCAAATATAAATGAACCAGATATCATCATATAACATCAACAGTGATATCATTAAGAACCACATAATGAACTGACCTAGGTGCATCTCACAATTCTAGTATACAATCATAACATGAGAACAATAACCAAATCAAATAAAAGAATCAAGATTAGATCCAAAAAACAAGAATACAATGAGTCTGCATAACTCACAAAATATCCTTAGAAGATCTAACAACCTGAATCAAGTATGCAACAAGCCCCAACACAATGGTTCTCACAACTAGGCATAGGAAAATAAGCAACTTGTCAATGTAACAACATAATCTAGATCACCCAGAAGGAACCAATGCCTCTCGAGTCCAACATGATAATAAAAACAAAATATATCCATCAAAGAATATAGTGACGTCAACCAATCAATAAAGAAACATTGAAGCATCCAGAGCCAAAACAAGGCATCACAAGGATACCTTGTCCATTTGCACAAAGGCACCACCACAAACATAATGTCGAGCTACATCCATAAGGATGTCATGCAGGAACAAAATGAGAGAGGAATTACATCATCCCCCCAAGGACTAGGCTTACTCCTAGAAGACTTCAAGTCACACAAAAGAGCACACAAAATGCAAGATCCATAACCAAATCCAATCACTAGAATAGGCATATGACTCCTTCACAAGTATGGCCAAACCATGCCAACTACTTACCAGTCAACCTCACAACTGGTGAAAGGGTCAACATATGCTCAAAGGAGGATCATCAAATCTCAAGGTCCCACAAAGGAATTATAGTACGTGGTAGGAGAAATGCATCTGGTTGTGATCTCTGCCAAAAGATGCATAATACTTGTTGCTCTACCTCCCCGGGAGGCATGTAGCTATAAATAGTGCCTCCCAAGGTCTCCACTAAGACCAAGACACTGAAAATTCTCAAGTCAAAACTCAAGAACAAGGGAAAGATCATCCACTAAAGATTGAAAAGTACTACCATGTTCATCTAGAGCATACTTCATTCCAACCAGAGTCTCATTGGCTCACACGTGAATATGATAAGGTGAGGATTCACAACCAAAATTCACTTCTCTAAGGGATACTACATCCAAATCATGAGTACCAAAAGGTACAACTACATGACATCACCTCTCACAACCAATAACACTCACACTATAGAGGCTCATCAATACCATCCTACCACACGAAGGCTAAACAACTGTCAACTAAACACCAAGCATAGGAGAAAATAGAATTTATTTGATGTCAAGAGCTCAAATATAGCTAAAACAAGGGTTACCCAACCCAAATAAACCATAGTATCACCTTAAAAAATTACTAAATGAGTCCTCAAGATGGTCATCATCCTACACTCAAATCTATCACGAAGCTCAAGGAAACACAACATGTCAACAAAGAGTGCATCCTTTTCTAACTTGAAGCTAGGAACAACACACTAACCATAATTCATTTGAAAAAATTGATCTCCAACATAGAGTCTACCAAAGAGGGATAATGTAATTGACATAATAATATATATAATTATATAGAGACATGGCCAAGGGAGTGTTGAAGAATGGAAAAGGATATTCTTTGTTCCCACACTACGCTAACCGAAAGAGAAGATATAAAACCCACAACAAAAATGGCCCAAAGAATACTAGTCATCAATAAATAAATCGAAATAGTGGTGCCTAAAGCACCTCCACAATTACTCTCAGAGAGGCCAGCAAAAAGGAAAGGCATGATCTCAAGACTCACAACAAGGGTTAAACCTCAAAGGTGGACTACGTCGTACCCAACCATCACAATAATTATTCCAAACAAGAGGAACAATCAAGACATTAATATCACAAGAATGGGAGTAAACCAAAATTAGTATAAGCATACACACTAGAATTCACTCACACCACATCCAAAATCCAATGCAAGAATTCAAGCTCAGGCATTACCACACAAGATATGCCTTAACATTTATAGAAAATAACATTTATATTGTGATGCAAAATAATGCTCATATGAAGTTTTACATTTTAGGGTCTTGAAGTTTCTAATCTCACACAATATGGTAAACATCTACTAATCAATTAGACAATGGATCTACATCATTGATAACTTGCACTTCTTTTCATGTACATTACAAGAATTTCTCATAATTCCATTAAAGGATTTTTTGATCTATCATTATTCTAGTTAACAATAAATACAATTATAGTATGTTCTCTATGATTTTCTCCCTTGCACATACTATCATAGGTCTATACTGAACATGTGATAGGATCATGCACTAATCACAAAACAAGGCCAATAGTACCCAAAACATTCAAAATAGTCACCATGAGATTGAAAAGGGAAAACCCAAGTGGGGGAATTATCAAATCCAATAGTAAATCCTAAAATGTGTGTGATTCAATAATAAATCAAATGTCACAAATAGATAGATAAAAAGTCTTGATGACTAGTCCAAGCATAAGAAACTCAAAAGTCAATGCCAACATGCACCATACATGGAAAAATCCATAAAAAATAAAATAAAATTCATCAACCATTAAATACATCCACATTACATTGTGATTGATATCAATCACATCAGAGGGAGTAATTGCTACACCTTATCAAGGAATAAAACATCCTGACAACGTTAGAGAACATACCCAAACACACTAACAACAAATCCTCTATGATTCCAACAATAAGCATCATTTAAACAATAATCCATGCAAAAACATTCTCTCAATTTACAACCATCTACAATTTCAATGTAAATAAATAATATCCATCTTGCAGGGTGTTGAATCAAAACGAGGTTTAAGCACATCCTCATAATATATACTAAATGCATAATGCAAGATCATTAGGAGCTCAACATTCATGAGGGTGATTACAACCACAAGGTGATACATACACAAGGTCATAATATGATACTTTGATCTTTTCAAAAGGGTTCCCAACACACTTACACAAGAGTGGTTACATACTGATAATACAAGGAATGATTATCCTACAATCGCATAAGTTCTTCACACATGAGGGACATGCATAACATACATCCAGAGTCACCATTATTGGCCACAATAACACAATACACACATACATCACAAGGGTATGACCACAATAAATGATTTAGATAAGCAACACTAATCATGCTGGATGCCAAGGTAGGATTAGTTCAAGATTATGGTCACCGCTTCATCATAACACTTGAGTGAAAATTAATCTCTACAACAACTATGGCCTCATTGCACTCAATACAAGGTAGATACAATGCTACAAGGAACTGAATGCTTGATATACATGATACCATTGAATGGAATAATTTATACATAATGTTATACAATAATAAACATATAGTTTTAAAAGATGATGCCAACCATGCAATTTCGGGACATAATTCATTGACCCAAATGGTCTATTATATATGATAATTGCACTCCTCTTTATTAATGAATGTTTCCTTTCATAAATAAAATGGTGCATAATTATCACTTTCAAAAGTGGAATACATTTTCAATGCAATTACTAAAATGTTAGCATATAATAACCATGAATCAATTAATTTCTTCTTTTAATGCAATAATCACATCATGCAATACACCATGCTCCATTGGGAGCTAATCAATAGGTACTCAAGGTCACACATAGACACCAATCAGTCACCCTAACCAAGTAGGGTCACATAAGAAAATGAGCCACTCAAGAGATACTAAGCATCGAAAGAAACCAAGAATCAATATATACACATAAGCTATCATGTTATAACAATTGGAAACACAACCATGGTTTCCAAGGCATCTGCACACTTAGACCACACAGGGGTCTCCAAACACCCAAAAACTAGGAGAAACACACCAAACAATTGGTCTATAATTTTTGCAAGATGCTCTTATTCAGGGGGTATCATCCATCATTGATAGATGCAAAGATCCAGGAGGTACATTTCCTCCACCACATGCTACTTAGGCCAGTTCTCCCTGAAATCTCAAAAATGCCACACCTAGGCACCCAAGCAACAAGTTACCACTAGCTCACGACAAACCACACCCACTCTTAGGCATCAAAAAAATTAATTACACGAGCAACATATACCTAGAGTCTGAGTAGAGCCCTATACTTATAAATATTTAGAAATCCATAAATGCGAGGGGTGGCTTCCTTGGAGAGGAGGAGATATTTTTTGTGTTAATGTCAAAGGAAGAGTTGGGAACAATATACTTAGCTTTTTTTACAAATTTGGAACAAGGATTGTAGGCATAGATTTTATAGATTTCAATATTACAAATAAGTTTGCACATTTTAGAATTGTACTCATGCATGTTCAATGGTATTTCCTTTGTACATGCTTTGGAAATTACCAAGTCCTTGTTGTTTAATAATTATTTGAAAGCTTGATTTTTTCCCTTTCGGGTCAAGATGTCGAAGCTACATGTACCTCCCACTTGTAGGTTTTTCTCAGCTTAAGGCTGTCAATCTAGGGCATTTTAGGGATGACATGGGTCTCTAAAGATAGTGAAAATATACCTTAGGGAGATTTCCAAGGTATTAAATGGTGGAAGCTCAAAATAGAGGGGGGTCTTTGACCATAAGAATGGACAAAAACCATCCCATGGGCAATTTGGTAGAACAATGGAGAAATCTTGGTGTTTCCCAACAAGAACAAGGAATGGGGATCCCCTATCACAAACAATGGGAGACTAGTATATTTGATGAGAATGAGTGGAGCTTCATGGACACATAGGAGATTTTCCAGGGAAACACTCTAGGAGACATGCATGCCACTATATTAGTGACATCAATTTGAATGAGGAGCAGACCATCAAAAAAATTATAGTCAATCTAGAGGAAGAGATAGAAATGGAAATGTTTGGAAAAGAATGACATAAAGAAGAACTAGGTTTAATAGGGAGATTCAAGGGGTTTAGGTTGAGCCTCAATGAGCTTTATAAGTGGATTTTAGAAATTTGGGGTCATGTCCTAAAAAGGGATGTACAAATCTATCCTAGAGATCATGGTTTTTGTGCTTGATAATGTGTAGGATAAGAATGAGATTATCTACGAGTACCAATAGAGATGGGAGGAAAAACACTTTATAATGTTAAAAACTTGGTACCGATCTTTTGATCCTAACATTAAAGCTTTTGACAAGATTCTAGTTTGGGTTAGATTCTCAAATCTCCCTTTGCGATATTGGTTTGAATCTTGCTTTGAGGCTGTAGGTAATTGTTTTGGTACATATTTGGTTGTAGATAAGGTTTATTTAAGTTTTATTCATACTACCTATGCTTACATTCTCATGGAGATGGATATCACGAGAGACTTCCAAAAGATGTTTGCCTAAAATATGCAAATGGTTGCTAGAAGAAACCATTGGATTATGAAGGCATTAATTTTAGATGCCAAAGATGTTTCTAAACAAGACATATTATCACTCATTGTACAGAGCACAAACCAAACAGACTGGCTACTTGGTGGAAAGAGGTCTCTCCCCTTCACTACTTGGTGGAGAAGGATGAAGATGCGTAAATTTTAAAGAAGTAGGAAGAAGGTTTTGGAGTAGAAAAAAAATTAAAGTCCTCAAGGGAGATTATGGAAATGAAAGAGATTAATAATATTGTTGAATACAAAATAATGATGGTAAAGGAAAGACGTATATAATCCACCAAAGGTCAAGATTCAGTGAATATTGATAGTGGTGGTGTGGACTGCAAAACTAGTGGCACTAGAAAGGATCAAGGTGGATGATCTTGTAAATCATTTGCGGAGGCAAAGGCATCCTTTGATGATTATAGGACTTGGTAGAAGGAGGTTGTAAAGCTGGAGGAGGTTTGGGAAGTTGTGAAGGGGAAAATGTTGGCAAGTGATGTTTTTGGTATGTTATGAGACACTTAATGGTTGTCATTTATGGAAACACATCTGATAGTATGATCAAGATAAGTAAAGTTTTGATGATTCAACTCTGAAATTGACTAAGTATAGAAACAGATTTACAGAGTACAACATTATTGTTTTGGACAACAAAGATCGAGTACGATGTTTGACAGCAAAGGTCGAGTACTATGGAGTATGTATGACCTCCACCTAAGATTTATTTGGTTTTGGTGATGATTACATAAAGTTAGAGTGATTTGAAGACATGCGAGGACAACAGAGCAGCGTAACAGAGCAGTTGAACAGTCGTGATGATTAAGGGAGTATGACATGGACTCCTAGCATGCTAAGTTGGATTATGATTGTGGATAGCCTATATTTTGGTTATGTAAGAGCGCCGACTTTGTATTCACTCTTTACATTATTAATTTTGTTTTGTAATAGAGAGTTGACTAGAAGATAATGTATTAGAGAGCCGACTAGATGATGAAAAAGATATATATATGGAGAACATTTTGTAAAGTGAAGAAGTAAGATGTATGTAAGATATATGTATGGTATATGTGATGTAAGAATGCGAATGTGATATCTGATGGAAGATGAGAGATCAGAGGTTGACAGAGATTATTGAAGAGCTACAACTGGAACTATCTAAGCACTGAAGATGCTTGTTTTTGTTCATTTCTAAGAATACTTTTTTGGAGTATTGATTGTAAGAGTTGTAATCTCAGTGTACCCCTAACAGGGTGTTATATAACTTTAATAGGGTTGTTATTCCTTTAACAAGGAAATGTACTATGTAATATTTAGCTCCTAACAGGGCTAGGTCTCCTAACGGGGACATTATACTTTAGTGCATGCTTGTGGGTACCATCCCCACCGAGGTTTTCCCTTGGCCAGGGTTTCCTCGACAAAAAATCACGATGTAATGATTTGTGTGTTATTTTCTTATGTTCTTTTCATTTCAGGAATCATATGGTTTATGTGGAATTGGTTTAAGTTTAATTTGAAGTGTTGTAATACTGATTCACCCCCCCCCCCCCCNTCCCCCCCCCCCCCCCCCCTCTCAGTATTACTTAATCCTAACAGAAAAGGGATAAAAAGGAAAAGAAAGATGGAACCTTTAAAATGCTCCTTTGTTCATAGACCAAAAGGAGAGTAAAGAAAAAGACTTAATTTAATGACCTATTGATAGGTCTCTGCACTATAGTGCTTTGGTTTTATAGGAAGGTGACTCCTTGTCTATAGCCACTCCTAGTTTAAGTCAGGTTCAAAATCCCAGTTATTAAATAAAATAAAATGGGTACAAACCCCTTATTCTACATTTATCGATCAAAAAAATTATTTGAAATCTCAGAGTTCTGGTTTTGGAACAATGAAAATAACTTATAAAAAAATAATACAATAATATCAAATAAAATCAAGAACATTCAATATTAATACTATGTTATGCTAACAAGGAAAATAATGCTGCTATAGGACAATAATGAAATCAATAAAAATTCTATGCTATAACTAAATTAAGCATAAAAATGGAATCAAAAGTTCTAAATAGTGTGCTTAAATGAGCACAAAGAGGTGATACCTCAAATGGACCCACTTTGGGTAGTACAATCTGAAATTGACAACGAGATAAATTACTAAACAAATCATATTATTCATAACCATTCCAATACATCTAGATGCCACTGTTCATAATAATAAACTTACACTGAAAATAGATGTAAGTTTTAACCCCATATAGTTTTGGTTGAACTCATTTATAATCTATATTCAACTAGCCAATCTTTGACTATATATCACCCTTTTTAAGAGGATAACTTACAACTCAAGAAAACATTAACAACTTTAGAGTACTAATAGGAATTTATCACATAACCACTTTCAAGGCATAAATACCCATTTACAATGACATAACATAATATTATATAGAAAAATTTAAATTAGATGATCATATGTTCAAGAGGTTTTCATATGATAGTATTCTTCTAAGCATAATGGATAAATATACCATCACTTTCTTATTCAAATTTCAATGTGCCCATTGGTGCAACAACTTGCATAGGTTCGGTTGTAGGAATTGCTTCAACAAGTCTAATTATAATACTACACATCACGTTAGTATAAATGAACATCTCATATGATACTTATTACACAAATACATCATACCTCACTCTTAATTTAATCATTTTAATACATATGATCATTCGTTAAGAAAACATAGTGCTCATAATTAACCTACGTGATAAAAAAGTGTTAGTTCAAGGTAGAATTCTGCATTATTTAAAACATTTAAAAGTCTAATAAAAGTTTGATAAAACCCCACAAAATGGATCTAAACATGGTCTCATCACTCACTATCTAAAGGATATCTTCCAGTAGAAAAGAAAAATCTTCTAATTCTAGAATTTCTCCCTAGGGTTGTTGAAGATCTAATATATATTTGGGAATTTGAATTTGTTGCAACTTGTTAATAGTTCATAACCTTATTCCCTATCTTTGGAAGCGTGAAGTCTATAGTTTCTAATTTTCTTTTTAGTCTAGGATTGTGGAGTCATTATTTATTGGCTCAATTGTAATGGCATCAAGGATTTATGGTATTTTATCCCACCTTAGCATAGTAGGATCAATCACAACTTTATAGGGATAAAGAAGTAGCCCTCCATTATCCACATTATAAATTGGTCGTAGTAAAAATTCATTACCAATATTATCTTGGGTACAAGGTATGTTCATCATTTATTACTATAGAAGGTGATGCATCATTGCCACCAAAATGACCCTTTTGCTTAGGATAGAGGTGGTTTTCTTGATAGGGAAAAGAGGGGTAGTCCCTTGATTTATTTTCAAAGGGGACAATTAAGGGATTAAGAGATGACATAATGTTTCCTAAAATTCATTTTTTTTATGGTTTGGTTCTAGACTCCAAAGTCTAAGATTATTCAAAGGAAAAGTGAGAGGCATAGAGGCTTTACACAAGAGATATATTCTTACTATTTTCATCATAAAAAAGAATGTTTATCAAATTTGAGGAAGATACCTATGGAATTCTCAACCCTTTTTAAGAGGGTAAACTCGCAAAACTTGAGTGCTAGGTTTAGGAAAGAGACATAGCTAGGGATTGAGGGTAGGCTAGTTGAAGATGGGTTAAAGTATACAAACCATGGTTATAGTATTAGGGAATGTTTGTTTATGAATCATGTTGTTGATTGAGTGGATCTATCTTCACATATTTATTAGTGAAAATAGAAATAAAATAATCTTTTGAAAAAAAGGAAAGTTTCAAAGATACTATACCAATTTTTTGTTATCCACTTCTATCACTGAGAGAGTTGGATTATTGCATTCCATAGTTTTTTTTATCAAGGTTCTTTCCTCCTTCAACTCATTGAACTTGGTCGATAGATAGGTATTTAGCATGTTGACATTTGGAGTAGGCATTTGGTAGACAAGAGCATTTATATTTTGAGTAGGATTTTTGTTCAACAGAGGTCTTCCATAGTGACTTTCATCCTTATGATGTCCTTTTTCTAGATACCAATTTTGTAGTTTCTTTTTGAGGGCTTTCTTAAAAGATTCAACTTCTCCCATTTCCAAATCCATCAAAAACCTTTATATATGTTTTGATAAAGTGAGCCACATTTGCATGGAATTTATGTTTACTTTGAAATGAGGCAGGCCTCTAAGAAAAGATGATAGGACCCTTTCTTTTGTAGATGTTAGATTGATTCATGTTTTAGTGCCCTTGTTTCTTTAGATGTTAGATTGATTCATGTTGTAGTGGGAGCTCTTATTTGGGGAAGACGTTCTCATGGTTCTCATACAACGGTTTTGAGGAATGGGGCACTTTTGTTGGTATCTAGAGTGATTTCCTTGCATTGGGTGAGGTAAAAGAAGTTCATATTGGCTCATAGAAGTCTTATCTTAAACCACATGCAATATTGTTGAAGAGGGCCAACTATTTGAAACATATCATTTGTGGGTCTATTTTTTATATGTGACAAATGGAAATGGTTTAGATGCTTTACAATGTCCTAAAAACATTGTTTATTTGTATACGTCATCAAGGTATGTGCTCATCCCTGGGAACCCAAAAATTCCACAATTTCTCTTTTCTTTCTCTTGTTGAGACTCCAAATGCCACTTTCTTGAAAGGGGTCCCACTTGTTTGAGATGCTTCATATTTCTTTGTTAACAACATCTTCCCATAAATATTATCATGGATCCCTATGAAACCCTAAGTCGTTATGATTCTTCTCAGAGTGCACCATTATTTAAGAATTATTTCATTAGATGGTGAAAATTGCTTAAATTACCAACAATATTAATAATTTATTTCAATATTTTTTTATTATTCTATATTTTCTTTTCTTTTAAATTGATTTTTAGTGTATGATAAATAATTAAATATGTATATATTTTATTATTTTAGTTTTGAAATACATAGAATCATACTTTATAATTTATTTAACTAAAATTTATATAAATGATGGCAAGAGATGTCATCTCAAGGTACCTACTTTTTGCTAGGTTTTTAACTTAAGTGGAATAGACACATAAGAATGATATCTCCCACCATATTTTACATATTTTTTTCAAAGGTAGGAATGCAAAATAAATATTATGTTTATAATTTTTATTTTTGTATATTAATTATTGCATCTTATGTTAATTATTAAAATTAATACTTTCAAAAACTAAATGGTTGTGAGTAAAAGCACAATAATCTGTCACCTTTTAGGCTAACTTATCAGCACAACTGAATTTTAGTATTTCTAACTAAAAATTAATTTTGGTCAAACATATGGTCTAGCTAGATTCATTATAGTTAAGTTAGATAAGTACTTTAACATTTCCAATTGAAAATGTATATTAAATGCATGTTTTATACCACTTTGAGTTCAATTATCGTAGAAAAAAATTTATTTCAGAAAAGTGACGTTGCAATAACTCAGTCTTTTTAATGATAGTTTTAAAAAAATACAAAAATACCCTTTTGTAGAGATCAGAGTCAAGAATATCTCTTATACATTTTATAGTGTTTTAATTAGACATAGTCTATTATAATTAGAAAATATCGCAAGTAGGTATTTTAACAGTCAAGGAGATGTTGATTCGGAGAAAGAAAAAAAATAG
>MU226212.1:63597-77390 GCA_018584345.1 Thuja plicata
AATTTGAATTGTTATAAAAGAGAAAATATAGGTCACAAACCAATTTTTATTTCTTCATGCACTAGCTATATATGTCATTTATAACATATTTTGAAATTAGGGGAAAAAATGTTTATTTACATATAATTTTTTGGCGGGAACTAGACCCCTAATTTTCAGTATGTTTCTGCAACTGAAAAATTATCTTTAAAATTTAAAAAAATATCAAAACTTATTCAAAAAAAATATTAAAAATATTAATCATAAACTTCATCCATTTTAAAACATTTTACTAGTTTACATCATCTTCAAATTCCAAACATAAATGTCACGTTTATACTATTGAAGTTGAATAGCCTTGATTTTGTTATCCTTTTCCTTTATAAAAGGGTGACAAATTATTGTGCTTTTACTCTTGTCAAATATAAAGTAAAAAGTAACATGTTTCTTAACCACTCATACTATTACATTTCAACCATTTTAAAATTGGAGAATGTCTCTGGATATATTTCATAACAATATTGATAAATCTATTATAAATAAGAGATGATTTAGTTCTATAGACAGATTAATCATCATCATCATCATCATCATCATCATCGTGTGTGTGTGTGTGTGCGCGCGTGTGCGTGTGAGTGTGTGTGTGTGTGATACTTCATAGTAGATTCAAAACATCTTAGATAATTATTTGTATAGCTCAAAAGCAAATTGATTACACTTATAATTTTAACAATAAGAATTCAGTAGTCTTATATTACTTGAACAAATTAACCATCATTAGTTTATATCAATATTACTCTTTCTAACAAAGAAAAAATGACACCTTTGTTTACATATCGTAGTATCCAAACTAACTATTTTTTAGTATGTTTTCTTATTACTCAATACGAATTGGGTATAAATGTGGCGGAAGACGAGCCTTAATAACAACCTCTAAAGCCACTGCTTTTGGAATTGTCAAACCTACTCCTTCCTTTAGATCAAGGACACTCCCATTAGGAAGAAACCAATTAAAGCTTTGTAACAACCTTGCAAGAGTTATATGTACCATACATATTGCTAAAGAGGCACCAGGACATGCTCGTCTTCCTAGCCCAAAGGGAAGCATCTCACATTCATTATGTGGGGATTTTATGCTCTCTATTTCTATATTTTTTTTAAAGAAGCGCTCTGGTACAAATTCTAGTGGTTGATTCCATGTTCTTGGGTCTCTATGAATTACCCATGTATTCACCATTAGTATTGTTTTTTCTAGAATATGGAAGCCTCCAATTGTGCAAGGTCTAATAGATTCATGTGGTGCAAGTAAAGGTGCTAATGGAAAAAGGCGCATTGTCTCCTTAACTATTGCTTGCAAGTATCTTAATTGTGGTATATCTGACTCTTCTACCAATCGACTTTTTCCAATTTTAGAATCAATCTCATCTTGGGCCATTTTCATTTTATCAGGATGCAATAATAATAATGATAATATCCATTCAACTAAAAGTGAAGAAGTATCTACACCTGCACTAAACATATTCTGAAAGAAAAATATAGATTAGTAACATAAAAATAATAGGAGTAAGAAAGTTTTATCGCTATTATAAATGTGAAATTTCTATTATTAATATAAATAACAATTGTAATATTAAAAACAAGAGAAATGTATATTAACAACAATATGAAATAGATTAAAAATTATAGAATAAATGAAATATAATTTTGAGAAGACTTACTTGTTGTTCTAGAATTATTTGTAAAAAGTACACAATATGATATTAAGATTTTTAATCATAGAAGTATATCCCAACAAAAAAAATTATAAGAATTTTTTATTTCAATGAAAAATTATTTTAAAACTTGTAAAAATTGTGTCACAATAAAATAGTATAAAAAATTGTGAGAATGTCACAATACACTATGATATTAAGATTTTTAATCATAGAAGTATATCCCAACAAAAAAAATTATAAGAATTTTTTATTTCAATGAAAAATTATTTTAAAAATTGTAAAAATTGTGTCACAATAAAATAGTATAAAAAATTGTGATAACGTTACAATAAAATAGTAAAAAAAATTGTGATAATGTCAATTTTATCAAATTTCCACAATCCATTTAATTTAATGCTTGAACTTTTGGTTTTGATTGTGCATGTATTTTTAGCATCAATGTTTTGGATCACACGTCATGATCCATCATCGGGATGTAAGAGCAAAGAGCATGTAGGATATGTAAAAACATATCCTGCAAGCTCTTTGCTCTTACATCTTGATGATGGATCATAGAGTGTGATCTGAAACGTTGATGCTAAAAATACATGCACAATCAAAACCAAAAGTTCCAGCATTAAATATGAGAGCCATTACAGTTTCCATGCATGTTTCCTTGTATACAATTTATCAAAAGGAAACCTAGTATTTTTATGTCTTTCTATTCTTTCTTTTATTATTTTTAGAGTTGTACATCATTATGATAACACTTTTAATGGATACAATTCTTTTATTGTAGTTTTTCATATTGAGGCATTGTGAATTGGAGAGAGAGCAATAACAAAAGATCAAGGAAACCTCTCAATTTTGTGTCTGAATTCTTCCATGAAGTATGTCATTTTCAAAACCACCAATTTTTTTATTCGTGCTTGATGTTGTTAATGCTTGTAAATGGCCCAACTAGTTTATGCTCATTTGTTTTGTTCTCTATGTAACATTTAAAAGCATAATTCATAGTAGATATGTTTAATCAAATTAGCTTCACAAGATTTTTTATCTATTTAGAATGTTATCAATTATTTTCTCTTCCAATTTATCCAAGCTAACCATGTGGACACAATCCTCTCCCATGGCCTTTGATATGTGCATTGCTTGATGTCATTTTCCCTCACTATACAAAAGATTACATAGTGCCTCACTATGCATCTCTTAAGATGCTCATGTAGACTAATTTCTTATACTATTATAAATTCCTTAATCACATAACCTACTTTCTTAGGAGGTGGATATGTATTTAACCTAAACATGTTTTATTTATCTTCACTACATAGCATAAAATTTGTGTTAAAATTGAGATTTCCCATGATTTGAAATATATTGTTGACATATTTATAGTTGAGATTTGCCATACATATTGTGTTCTATATATTATCCTAATAATAGTTTTTTTCTCAATCCTTTGACCTCAAAATAAAAAAAACCATCATATTGCTACCTTCAATCCTATATAGCCTTCAAAGGTAGTTGCCAAGCTATGAAAAATTATTGGTGCAGCAGCACCAATATGCTCCATGACCCTACAATAGGGGTTTATAGTTGATATTTACTTTTGTGTTTTGATGTGTCTCAAAACTTGTAATAAGGCCTCACAAGGTCAATCTTGTTGTAATAGGACCTAAGGGTCAAAAACTAGTCATGTACCCTATAAGGACATATGTGGATAACTTTGGTCAAACACCACCCAAGCATGTAATATGGGTGTCTATGGTGATTTCTTGTGTTTGTGGATCATATGGATCTATTTGTAATAGTTTCATGATGTTTTGATAGGTTCAATGTGACAAATGCAAAAAATTGCAAATTTGTCAAAAAGTTGTCAAAAAGTTGCATTGCAACTTTGACAACATTTTATACAACTTTGTAAACCAATGGCCAAAAAATTAAAAATTCAGTTGGGTCAGTTGGAACAGGTCAAGGAAGGTACTCTGAAGCCTATAAGATCAAATGGAGCTGTACGGAGAAGATCTAATGAAGTTTTGAATAAAAAATGTTTTTGGTTCAAGAGAATTTTGTCTTTTTTTCCCAATTGCAGAGCATTGTATGGACGAGTACAGATTGGCAGAGGTCTAAAACTGATTGTGGAATGTAAATTTGTGTTCTAGCTTTCATTTAGTTTTGGTATAACGTGTTTTGGTGACTGGAGGAGAGAGATCCATTGATTTTAGTAGAAACAGTCTAGAAACCTTAACCAACTAGGGTTTTGTCACAAAATGTTAGAATTCTCTTCATTTCACT
This sequence comes from Thuja plicata, assembly GCA_018584345.1. NCBI lineage: Eukaryota > Viridiplantae > Streptophyta > Pinopsida > Cupressales > Cupressaceae > Thuja > Thuja plicata. The sequence continues at coordinate 67,566 of MU226212.1, forward strand.
GTTAGGAAAATCCTATTTTCAGTGTTATGAAGGGGTTACATGTATACTTAGAGATTTTAGGGGTTTTGGACAGGGAGCAAGAAGATTTCATGAAGGAATGTGCAAATTAGGGCTAGGCATCCCTATGTGACTAGCCGGGTGAATGCAAATTGATGTGTTGAGGCACACAATGAAGTGTTAAGATCAATCCAAGAGTGGATTGGGTATTTTTAGGTGTGTGCATACCTTTCCCAACTAGCAATGTGCAGAGTTCAATCCATTTCTATATACTTACTTTGTAAAAGTGACCTTAAAGGCCTATTAGGTTTGCTTGAGGAACAAATGTTTGACTAGCCAAACATGGGGACCCAAAACTGAGATCTTTGGAATAACATGTCTCAATAAAGGGTATCCAAAAATGTCATTTGTTTGTACTCTTGTTAATGGAGTTTGGAAGTTAGAGGCAAAAAACTCAATTTGAAGACCTAATTGCTACTAGGCCTAATTGTGCAAGTGATGATTGAAGAGGTTGGGGTTGTATCCAAGGGGTCTGATTGGTTGGCTGAGCATGTTAAAATCCTAGAAGACAATTCCACAAGTACTGCTACCACAATGGTGTCAAGATCTTGAAATGCAAGGGTCGTTTCTTTGTAAGCCTTTAGGGAAGTGTGAGGTTTGAGAGTGAGAAGTGGGACTCACAAGGTGAATGAATTGCCCTTGCGATTGGTCACAAGGAGGTGAACCAAGGGCAGTTCATAAGTGGCAGAAGCCTTTGGAAGGGTTGGAGAGTGGTGACCTTTGGAAGGTGTGAAATAGAGATAAAACCAAGTATAACTTCCTAAGTGTTTCTAAGTGACTAGACCCTCTACATCATATTGGTATTAGAGCTCATAGGTGGTGTTAGTTGTAGTGTATGTCAGAGGAAGAGAGCCAAGAAGAGGCTACTACAATGCCTCCTAAAGGGGTAAGGACTCAAAACCTTGAGGAGATGGAAAAATGAATGGAAGAGAAATGGGAGGCTAGACTCAAAAAGATGATGAGGAACCTAAAGGCCAAAGAGAGCCAAGTGGAGAATGACTCTGAAGAGGAGACTGAAGAGGAGGATGATGAAAGAACTCTAGACCAAGACCTATCTGCAGATCAAAACACATTTATGAATGCCATAAAAGAATCACATAGGGAAGGTGTTGAGGCTAAGGTGGATGTTCCTACATTCAGTGGGAAGTTGGATGGAGATGAACTCACTAATTGGATAGAAGCCCAAGAAACTTAGTTTGAGTACAAGGAGATTGCAGATAGTAAGAATGTTAGGTTTGCAAAAACAAGGTTGAAGGGATCTACCTTGCTGTGGTGGAATTATATTCAAAATGAAAGGGGAAGGCTATGGAAGAATGTGATCAACAAATGGAGTAGGATGGTGACCCTACTCAAAGGAAAATTCATGCCTATAGACTATGAGATCCAAATTATCAGGAAGTTTCATAATTTGAGGCAGAAAGACCTAGATGTGGCTACCTATACAGAAGAATTTCATAGATTGAGGATGAGGACCAAGCACAATGAAGATGAAAGGGAGAGAGTATCCCGGTATATGAATGGGCTAAGGTATGTCATTCAAGATGAAATCAGCTTGGTGATACCTAAGATCGTGGATGAATGTTTCCAATTAGCATCAAGGGCGGAAGAGAAACTTAAGAGGAGAGGAGAGAAGAATAATAGAGGAAGAGGGGGAAGAAATTTTAGAGGAAGGGGAAACTTTGGAGTAAGCAATCATTCTAATAGAAATAATGAATCTACCCATCAAGAGGCAAGTGGGGATTCCAACCCTAGAGGAGGTTACAAAGGTAGAAGACCCAATGGAAGGGGTAGAAATGGTGGACCAAGAAGGGGTCCTAGTGTCTTCACGGGAAGATGATATAACTGTAACCAAGTAGGGCGCAACATGAACAAGTGTCCCGAGAAGGCGTCAAGCTCTCATGGAGGAGAGAGAAGGAACCAACTAGTCCAAGAAGAGGACTGCCAAAGTGTCAAATGCCCCAATGGCAATGTAGGACCATCTCTAGATGGAGAGAATCTGATGCTAAGGAGGACCTTGCTGAAGGTACCACAGAATCAAGACCCCTTCAAAGAAAGACCCTCTTCAAAACAAGATGTAAGTCACATGGTAAGATTTGCAAAGTAATTGTTGATTCTGGCTCCACTGAGAATATTTTTTTAGTTGAAATGGTAGATAAGTTGACGTTGAAAATAATACCTCATACTAGTCCTTATAGGGTGTCATGCCTAAATAAGGGGCAACATGTTGTGGTAGATGAGAAAGCATGGGTTGATTTTGAAATAGGATAGTATAGGGACAAGATTCTATGTGATATACTCCCCATGGATGCATGCCATTTACATTTAGGATGCCCATGGCAGTTTGATGTTAAGGCTCAACATGATGGGGAGAGGAACTCCTATATGATAACTAAGGATGGGAAGAAGTACCAAATGGACCCTTTACCTGATCTAGGGGTAGACAAGAACATAGGGTCAAGTGTGATGTTGGTGAGTGGGAAAGAGTTTCTAGACATCGTGAAGGAGAAAAACAATAAGAGGTATGCTCTAGTTTTGAAAGCAAAGGACCATTCTAATCAACAAGACAATGAGGAGCAGACCCATCCTAAGGAAGTAAAGGAAATGTTGGACAAACATAAGGGAATAGTGGTGGAAGGAATGCATAATACCTTGCCTCTTATTAGGGACATAAGCCATCAAATAGATCTCATTCTTGGTGCTACACTTCCTAACAAACCTGCATACAAAATGACCCCTTTGCAAAATGAGGAGATAGAAAGACAAGTTCTAGAGCTCTTAGACAAGGGACTAGTAAGGAAAAGCCTCAGTCCATGTGCAATACCAACTGTACTTGCACCCAAAAAGGATGGGAAATGGAGATTGTGCACTGACTCTAGGGCTATAAACAAAATCACTATAAGGTACCATTTCCCCATGCCCAAGATTGACTATTTGATAGACTATTTGGGAGGGGCTTGTTATTTCTCCAAGATTGAATTGAAGTCAGGATATCATCAGATAAGGATCGGGCAAGGGATGAGTGGAAGACAACATTCGAGACCAATGAAGGTCTTTATGAATGGATGGTGATGCCTTTTGGGCTTTCCAATGCCCCTAGCACTTTCATGTGCCTCATGAATGAGGTCTTGGTAGAATTCATTGGTAAATTTGTGGTAGTTTACCTTGATGATATTCTTGTTTTTAGCAGGGCCAAGGAGGAACATATCCAACACTTGAATCAGGTATTGAAGAGGCTACATGAGGAGAAGTTGGCACAGGGGAGAACATGACGGTCAGGGCCAAAGGCACTCCCAACTATCCAGCCACCTTGCAAGTACACACAACGGAAGAAAACAACACAAAGGAGAGGAGGAACAAAAAAATAACTTTTATTGATTCATGCAATTACAACATACATGCTCAGCCGTGAGGCCTTCTGGGTTACGACCAACAAGATTTACAAAATCAAAATTTAATTTATCTTCTACCTTCTCATATCATCATTTGCTACTTGCTCTACTAGCTGGTACTAACCTACTTCTAGACATCCCTATTTATACTTGCCAAAGCGGCTTACAAAGATGGAAAGCTGACCACCAAAGGTTTGCACACATCCCAAGACAAGATCCAAATATTAAATGCGCAACAAGAAATTAAATACAGAAGTCAACTTCAACATAAACCAAACACAGACAAGCTCGGTCAAGAAGAATCAAGCATCATGTTCACTTGACATGGGAAGGAATGCTCGGCCAACACTGGGCAGCTCAACATAAATAAGAACTCGGCCAACACTGGACAACTCGACACACACTGCAACTCGACACTAATTGACAAAATGAACAAAGATGAGCAGGATAGCAAGGCAACCCAAGATGCTTCTGGATCAGACAACCGAGGTTGAAAGAAATGATTCCCCTGAATCATTGGGGTGTCACAACCTGAGTTGAATCCAACTCAGATTGAGAAATCCATGTAGCATCTTCAACTGGTCTATTCTTCCACTTCACCAAATAATCATAGTAATCTTTTCCTCTTGTGCTTTACCAATCCTCTGATCCAATATCGGTTCCACCTCTTCAATCTGCTTCTTAGGATACTCATATGGTATAACAACTTCATCATCTGACTCATGATACTTATGCAAATTAGCAATATTGAATATAGGAGATATATCCATGTCATCTGGTAACTTAACTTCATAAGCATTACCACTGCCAAACTTCCTTAGAATTCTACAAGGACCAAACTTCTTCATTTTCATCTTACTGTATGTTCCAATAGGAAATATGCCCTTCTTCAAATGTACCATCACCTCATCACCAACTTCAAAAACATGATGTCTCCTAGACTTGTCATCATTTTCCTTATATTTCTTATTACTTTGTTCCAACTTCAACTTCACTTCCTGATGTAAAGACTTCATAAAATCAACAAATACTTCCCCTTCATCACTTCTCTTTTCTTCACCAACAATGTCCCTCAAATCTGATACTCCTCTAGGTTGCATTCCAGTAACAATCTCAAAAGGTGTTTTTCATGTACTCCTATTCATAGAATTGTTATATGCAAACTCAGCTTGTGCCAATATCATTTCCCAATTACTCAGCTTATCTCCAACTAAACATCTCAACAAATTACCCAAGCTTCTATTCACAACCTCTATTTGTCCATCTGTTTGTGGATGGAATGTAGAACTAAACCTCAACTCAGTATCCATCTTCTTCCACAAAGTCCCCCAAAAACAACCAACAAACTTGCTATCTTGGTCAAAGATAATACTTTTGGGTAATCCATGCAATCTAACAACCTCTTTGAAGAAAATCTCAGCAACATGCACAACATTTGATGTCTTCTTACATGGTATGAAATGTGTCATCTTAGAAAATCTATCCACAACAACAAATATAGAAGCATACCCTTTTACTGTCTTAGGTAATCCAAGAACAAAATTCATACTGATGTCACTCCTAGGTTTCTAAGGAACAGAAATAGGTGTATACAATCCAGTATTTTGACTTATTCCTTTTGCAACTTGACAAATTTCACAACTCCTTACAAACTTCTGAACATCCTTATACATATGTGGCCAATAATACTTTTACTTAAGAAAACTCAATGTCTTATCAATTCCAAAATGTCCAACCAATCCACCACAATGCTTTTCCTTAATCAAATTAATTCTCATGGAACTTCTTGGTATACACAACTAAATTCCTTTGAACAACATACCTTCTTGAATGAAATACTCCTCAAAATTACTCGGTTTTTTTGACAAATTTGGTTCTCTACACTCTCTCCACGCCTAAGAAAAATCAAGGCCAGTATCATACAACTCCTTCATCTCATCAAAACCAAGAACACCAACCTTCATCTCCATCATTAAAGAACGTCTTCTGCTTAGTGCATCTACAACTCGGTTAGTAACTCCACTCTTATGCTTGATCACAAATGTGAAACTCTGTAAATATTCAACCCACTTCATATGTCTCTGATTCAACTTATGTTGACTTCCCATATACTGTAAAGCTTTATGATCTGTATACAACATAAACTCCTTAGGAATCAAATAATGTCTCCACTTCTTCAAAGCTTGAATAATAGCATAAAACTCTTGATCATACACAAAATACTTCCTTTTAGCATCATTCAACTTCTCACTAAAGAAAGCAACAAGTTTTCCTTCTTAACTCAACACAGCTCCTATCGCACTACCACTTGCATCACACTCAATTTGAAATACCTTATTGAAATCAGGTAAAGCTAACACAGGTAACTCGACAAACTTTTGTTTCAAAGTCTCAAAACTCTTGTCAGCTCCATGTGTCCACCTAAAATCTATTTTTATCTCCTCTCATAGTCTCAGTCATAGCATTACAAACAGAACTGAAATTCTTAATGAACTTTTTGTAAAAACTAGCCAAACCATGAAATGGTCTTACCTCACCCACATTCTTAGGTGTAGGCCATTCCATAATTGCTTTAACCTTCCCAGGGTCTATTTTCAAACCATTAGCTGAAATCACAAATCCTAAATACACAATCTCTTCTTGCTTAAAGGAACACTTCTTCATATTAATTAGTAGCTTCTCCTCCTTCAGTCTTTGCAACACTTGTCTAATATGCTCAAGGTGTTCTTCCTTAGTCTTACTAAATATCATAATATCATCCAAATAAACAATCACAAACTTACCCAAAAATCTCTTGAGAACTTCATTCATCAACCTCATGAAAGTACTAGGTGCATTAGTCAAACCAAAAGGCACAACCAACCACTCATATAATCTTTCTTTTTTCTTGAAAGCAGTCTTCCATTCATCACCTTCTCTAATTCCGATCTGATGATAGACAATCTTAAAATTTAATCTTGGTAAAATACTTTGCTCCAATTAAAACTATCCATTATGTCATCCATCCTCGACATAGGAAACCTATACTTCACTGTTATCTTGTTGATAGCTCTGGAATCAATACACATTCTCTATTCTCCATTCTTCTTAGGTGCCAATACAACAGGTACAACACACAAACTCAAGCTTTCTCTGATCAAACCTTTCTGACCAAACTCATGCACTTGTCGGTTAAGTTCTTCATTCTCGGTAGGTGTCAATCTATACGGTGCTTTATTCAGTAAACTAGCTCCAGGAATCAGATCCATACAATGACATATACTTCTCACTGGCGGTAAACCATCAGGAATATCCTTTGGAACAACCTCCTTGTATTCATTCAACAAGTTTTGAATTTCTGCTAGTACTCGGTCTCCACTGTCTTCTGTCGCTCGACAATTACTATTTTCTATCACTCGACAATTACTATACCCTGTCACTCGACATTTAGGAACTATGGAAAAACATACTTGATTCTTCTTCATTTCTTTCTCAAATTGCTTTCCATTAACCATGCAAATTTTTACAGTAGTACAATTTATCTCATCTGGAACCTCAATCAAAGGTAACAATGTTTTCTTCTTCCCATTCACCCAAAGAGTATATTGATTCAATCTACCATCATGCACAACATGTCTATCATACTGCCAAGGTCTAGCCAATAGAATGTGACAACAATCCATAGGCATATTATCACACAAAAATTCATCAAAGTAATTTCCAATCTTGAATTTCACAACACATTGCTCACTTACCAACAACTTATGCTCATCCTTGATCCATGAAACATGATAGGGTTTAGGGTGTCTCAATCTCTGCAATTGGAACTTTGTAACCAACTCCTCTAATGCCAAATTCGTTGAACTTCTACTATCAACAATCACTTTGCAACATTTTCCTGCCATCTTACATCTGGTCTTGAAAAGACTTCTCCTCATAACCGGTTCTTCATCCATTCGGTTATTACACAAAGCTATAATTACCATCAGGTTTTCTCCAACCTTAGGTCCACTTGGGGAACCTTCAAGATCTTTTTGTACCACAACATTCCTATGACCTTGTCCATTTCCATCAAAGTGTCTACACTCGAAAGATCTATGCCCTTCTTTGCCACATCTGAAACAATTACCACTAAAACCACCTCTACCTCTTCCTCGGTAGGAAATACTACCTCATCGATAAGAACTACCACTTTTCCACTCAGTCTTGCTTTTATCATCAGTTTTCCACTCAGATTTTCCCTTACCTAGCACAAAATTATCAGATATGCCACCTTCACCATAGGATCTACCTCTGCCTCTCTGGAATCTACCACCTCGACTTCTCTATCTTTGTTCATACTTCTTTGTCAAGATCTCCTCAGCTTTTAGGGCATATTGATATGCTTCCTCCACACTATCCAATTTCAGAAAACTTATTTCATCTTGAATTCCAGATCTCAATCCATTCAGTACCTTGCAACTTTCTCAACCTCATCATCCACATGTCCAGATCTAATGTCCAATCTATAGAATTCCTCAGTGTATTCCTTCACAGTCATGTCCTTTTGCCTAAGGTTATGCATCTTCCTCAACAAGCTAACTTGGTAATCAGTAGGAAGGAACTTCTTCTTTACCTTGTTCATCATTTTCAACCAAGTTCTGATCTTTTCCTTCGCTCTTCTTTGTCTATCAGTTTGCAAATGCTCCCACCACATTGAGGCATGACCTTTCAACCTAGTGACTACAATTTTCACCTTCCTATTATCATGAGTGCTTTCAAACTCAAAGAAATTCTCCATATCATAGATCTAATCCAACACAACATTGGTATCCAACTTGCCATCATAAAGAACAACTTCAACAATAGGCTTTGAATGTGCTCTAGACAATACTCTCAACAATCTTTCCTCATCTTGATCTTCCTCGGGCTCTAGATTAGGGTTTGGTGCTTCATCATCACTCACATCATCAAGATGTGCTCCTCTTCTCCGGGTTGTCTCCACGACATCTAATATGGTTGCAATTTGTCTCAACATGTCCATTATGACATTATCAGCATTTCCTCTGCCTCGAACCATCTTGACGATTCCTACAAGATCGTAACCCTCTGCAAGTTATAGGTCAAATCCGCAGTTCTGCTACCTTAAAACCAAATCAACTCAGGGTTCTACACGATCTAATCCACCAAGGATGAACTTCTCTCTGATACCACCTGGCGCAGGGGAGAACGGGATGGTCAGGGCCAAAGGCACTCCCAACAATCCAACCACCCTGCGAGTACACACAACGAAAGCAAACAACATAGAGAACAACACCAAGGAGAGGAGGAACAACAAAATAACTTTTATTGATTCATGCAATTACAACATACATGCCCGACTGCAAGGCCTTCTGGGTTACAGCCAACAAGATTTACAAAATCCAGATTTAATCTATCTTCTACCTTCTCATATCATCATCTGCTACTTGCTCTACTAGCTTAAACTAACCTACTTCTACACATCCCTATTTATATTTGCCAAAGTGGCTTACAAAGATGGAAGGCCGACCACTAACAGTCCACACACATCCCAAGATAAGATCCAAATATTAAATGCACAACAAGAAATTAAATACAGAAGTCGGCTTCAACAAAAACTAAACACAGACAAGCTCGGTCAAGAAGAACTGAGCATCAAGTTCACTCGGCACAGGAAGGAATGCTCAGCCAACACTAGGCAACTCAACATAAACAAGAACTTGGCCAACACTGGACAACTCGACACACACTGCAACTCGGCAAGAACTGTAGCTCGACACTAACTGGCAAAATGAACAAAGATGAGCAGGATAACAAGGCAACCTAGGATGCTCTTGCATCAGAAGTTGAGGATCAACTTGGATAAATGCGAGTTCATGAAAACCGAATTGGTTTACCTTGGTTTTGTCATTTCTAGTGGATGTTTAAAAATGGATCCTTCTAAGGTAGAAGCTATCCTCACTTGGCCCACACCTAGGACTGTAGGTGATGTAAGAAGTTTTCATGGATTGGCCACATTCTATAGGAAATTTATTAGAGGTTTTAGTCACATATGTGCCCCTATCCTAGACACCATCAAGGGTGAAATAAAGTGAAAATTCTCTTGGATAGATAAGGCAGATCAAAACTTTGAGTATTTGAAGAAGAAGGTAGCAGAATTACCTACCTTAAGGCTTCCTAATTTCAACCAACTTTTCACAGTGGATGTGATGCAAGTAAGCATGTTGTTGATGTTTATAGCTTCGATTAGATAAAATGATAAATAATATATTAATATATATTATAATAATGGACATTACTACTATATATATTAATATACATGTTTAAGATTATTTCTTTATAATATTGAATTAAACAAACATAAATTGATAATATTGTTATTCAGAGAAAATAATATGAA
>MU226212.1:80588-100756 GCA_018584345.1 Thuja plicata
TATATATATATATATTGAGAAATTATATATGATTGGATTTTAAAAGAAATTAAAACATACAATTTTATCACAAAATCAACACATGCCATAGGAGCAATTCTCAGTCAGGAAGGACACTCAGTTGCATTCTTCTCAGAGAAGTTAAATGAGGCTAAGAAGAAGTATTCCGCATATGATTTAGAGCTCTATGCAATGGTGCAAGCTCTTAAGAAATGATGATACTATCTCCTGCCCAAAGAGTTCATAGTTTTCATAGATAACCATGCTTTGAGTTTCTTCAATGGATAAGAGAAACTAAATCAGAGGCACATCAAGTGGTAAGACTAAGGTGGAATTATTACTTCATGTAAATAGGTAGAAACACTATTATATTTTCACTAATTCTAACCCAACAAACAATGATTTATAGGACCTCTCATAAGAATGGATAACTAACTTTTTATCTTTACATTTATATAATGTCCTAATGATGTGATTCAAAATCCCTACTATGTTTTTTATTAGAGGTAAAACATGTTTTGAAAGGATCCAAAACCCTATAAGGGATCTACTAAGTTACTGCATTATATATGATCTCTTGTTGGTGGATTGGGTTAGTGATAGGCCATATTTTGATATGTTGGATAATTCACAAGTGGGAAACATGCTTTTACATGTGATATAAATTAGTTCATATGAATTAAATATTGTCAACCAAAACATATCTTTCCTTTACCCAAATACTGTACAGTGGATGTGAGTTGATCTACATTTGCTGGCATTCTAGTTGACATTGACATCTCCACATCCCTTCTAGGGGATTTCGTTCTCATGGTTGGGGATAGGCCATGGACCCAATCGTTGGATTTTGAGGGCCTCCCCTTTATATGTAGGTGGTGCTTCTCTACTGGTCATCTGGCTACAACTTGTTCTCTTTTGAATCGTAAAGGTGATGTCACATGGCCAGAAGGATGCAAAAGATGATCATTTGACTGTCCTAGCTTTCGAGTCTTCATTTGATGTCTCTCTTCAGGTTAGTGATGTCTCCCCCCAGGGTGATGCTCCTATTCCAACCTCCTCCACCCCAATGGAACTGTCTCCACCTCTTGTTTCCGATTCAGTCCCCTTTAGTGACGTGATCCCTCCTCCAATTGTTTTTGCTCCTTATTTTTTCTAGCCTTTGGTTGTTGAGGTCCAACACTGTCAGCACTCTACTTTCACAAAGCTAGGTTTATTTGATATGTTGGATAATTCACAAGTGGGAAACATGCTTTTACATGTGATATAAATTAGTTCGTATGAATTAAATATTGTCAACCAAAACATATCTTTCCTTTACCCAAATATTGTACGGTGGATGTGAAAGAGTCAAAGAGACTTGTTTGTTCCATGATTTTGACATAACCATGTTTTTTTGTTGATTGTTAGTCCTTTCATAGAAATATTTTTAGATTATTTTATTTTAGATCACTTAAAAATCCAATCTAAAAGTGAATGGGTCCTCAAACATAAGATAAAAACCTTTTTTTTAGCATATCACTACTCCATCGTAAATATGATTCACCCATAGTTTATACATTTAAAACCTAATGCCACCTCCAAAAGGTGATAAGGTTTGCATTACTATATGATCTAATGGTGTTACCTATATTGTGTATTTCCTAAGAATATTTGATCAACATTTAGAAAAGATACATTATTGCAAGTCTTATTTAAGACTATGGCTTTAAAGATTAGTTGAATTTTTACTTAGGTGAAAGTGGTTCCTTTCCACATATCCTTCTAAGTATAGGTGGCTAAACAATGCCACCTTATTTCTACATTGCTAGAGGAGACCAGATAAAAGATAAACTTCATTGATTAAAAGTTTCCAGTCGTTTGTTTATGAATTTATTTAGGCCCCAATTATAATAATCCTTCTAAAAAGATCAAGTCTGTTAAAGAGGATGGAAATATCCTTTAGATGATTCCAAATGTGATGCACACATTTATTCATCACTAAACTCAATTATTTCAGGCCCAAGATCCATCCCAAAAGGGGATAATAATTTTAAGGTTTATTTTGATATATTCCCCTACAAGATCTTTAAAGACCATATAATTGGTAGAGACAAACTCATTTCTCAGGATTTTCTCTATTTAGATATGTTTAGCATGGCTAGTGAAAAAGCTTCCATTTGTAATGTATTTCCATGTGAATTATATAAAATCCTTTAGAGTGATGTTGGCTAAAACGCATTTCAAGTCTATCTTGGAGAATTTTATTCTATCTTCTAGGGCCTATAATTAATCAAGAATGTATCAATTTCATGTCTATATATGGTTATAGATTGTTGAACCACTCAACATGCGTCCAATTTGGATTCGTCTCCCAAATCTTTCCCTATATTTTTGGGAGAATTCTTGCTTTGAGGCCATAGGATGAGGCTATGACTGTGGTGAGTCGATCTACATTTGCTGGCATTCTAGTTGACATTGACATCTCCACATCCCTTTTGGGGGATGTCGTTCTCATGGTTAGGGATAGGCCATGGACCCAATCGCTAGATTTTGAGGGCCTCCCCTTTAGATGTAGGTGGTGCTTCTCTGTTAGTCGTCTGGCTACAACTTGTTTTCTTTTGCATCGTAAAGGTGATGCCACATGGCCAGAAGGATGCAAATGATGATCATTTGTCTGTCCTAGCCTTCGAGTCTTCATTTGATGTCTCCCCCAGGGTGATGCTCCTATTCCAACCTCCTCCACCCCAATGGAACTGTCTCCACCTCTTGTTTCTGATTCGGTCCCCTTTAGCAACGTGATCCCTCCTCTAATTGGTTTTGCTCCTTATTTTTTCTAGCCTTTGGTTGTTGAGGTTCAACATTGTCAGCACTCTGCTTTAAGTGATTGTGTTGATTCTCCCTCTTTGTGGGTTCCACCACCTCCCCTTTGTGGTGGGGACCCTTCCGAAAGTATCACCTAAATGGTTGTTCGTCGATGAAGGAAGAATCACTCTGCAATATGACATTCTCCTCCCAATGATGTGGGTTGCAGGTGAGTTGTCTTTCCTTTCTTTTTGTAGATTAGAAGTTGTGCTTCTAGTCTATTGTCAAAGGTCTTTCTTGACCTTGTTGTAAATAGTTGTTTTGGACAACCCTTGGGTTGTAGTGGTGTAAGACTCAACCCCCTTGCTAGGCTGCTTAATTTGTCAAAAACATGTCCTCAATTTATCACCAAATTTATTTCATTGTGCAATAGATATCTCATAGTGTGTTAATTGTCCTACCCAAACAAACTAGTTTTGTTCAAAGTAGGTGTATATTTAATTCTTTTAGTATTTTCTAGGAGGGTATGTAATGGACTCATGCGTGCAATCAATGAACATTATTCACAAAATTTAATTATAAACATTCTTGACATAAGTGAATGGTGTTTCTTCTTTGTTATTCTTAGAGATCTTAAATTTGGAATCACCTTCTTTTAGTCCATTCAAATGTTCTTTATAATGTTGCTTCTTATCTCAATATTAATGGTGATTAGTAAAAAAAAAGTGGTCTTTTTATTAAGTATAATAAGGTTACCTTATTATTCCTTCACTCTAAGTGTTCTGATTTTAATTGGTTATATCCACACCAATGCTAATTCATAGTGAAGGGTCAAAGGTATTTTTCTACATAGTAATTCCTTTTAATTATTAGCTCATAACCACTTTGTCAATGATTCATTCTTGGTGCTTACTATTCATACAAAGATAACATGCACCAAACCTTCACATTCCTGTATAATTTTTGTCTACTCTCTAGCTCTAACATTCAATGGAATAAAATGTTATATTTAATATTTAACATTTCTCCAGTCCCATCTTGGCTCCATACTTTTAGATGAAAATACATTGATCGTGATTTAAAAAAAAAAAATGTAAGAAACCCTTTATGTTTCATGTAAATGATTCCATGCTTTATTATTATGATATCGATAAGATTGAAAAGCACTTACCTTTAGATCACCAAGCCACTCTTTCTATCAAGTAAATTCTATATTTTTTTATAGGATTATAGATTTGGATTATTGTTTGTACTCCTCATATTGAATACCCACAAAGATATCATATCACAAGCTAAATAAACTTTTAAGGGAATCCCTCTAGGATAATGTAGACAAAAAATAAGGTTGTATTAGGGTTGAGCTTTTGATGGCAACAAATCTTAGAATAAATTGCATAAATTCTAGCTCGCCTTATGGGCACTTTTACCATTAATGGCCTTGCATTTCATTCTTAAGCCAAATATATAGTTCCCATTAATACAAAATCACTTTTTATCAACAAAAATATATGGAAAGCCTAAGAATATATCAAGATATTATTTTGATTTTATAACGACTTATGCATCAACCAACATTTCGAATGGTATCTTTAGGTACCATTCTGTTTCAAGAGAGACCGATATCAAACTCTCTAGATTCATTCCCTCAAGTTCTTCATAAGAGGAATATGCCATCTTTATAGTCCTTATTCAAATGCTAATTCTTTGTGTCTTTCTAATTCTTAAACTAGAGTGGAGTTGAATTCAAGATAATCATTTTGACCTATTAGATTAAAACTAACTCATTTCCATATTAGGATTTATTTGAAATATCTATGAGATATTTAAGGCCTTAGTGGAAGGATTAGAAGTTGTTTGTTAGCAATCCTATAAATATAAGTACAATCAAGGAAGGGATGTATATGTCTCTCACTTCATCATCCAATAACTCACAAGCTAAATAGTAAATAGTTTCTAAAGTAGCCCAAATTCATCTACACCAAATAATTAAAAATTTTGGTAGTCAAGCAAATATAAAGTATAGGTTGGGTTATAATGATTGCAATAGTAACATCCAATGGTGTGTATACTACCTTCAAATTATGATAGTCACAAGAGTACACAAAGAGACATGTTTCAACCTACCTATGGGATTCAAGAATAATGGAAAATAATACAAGGAAAGGGAAAATAAGTACAGAAGATAATAAGCAAATCACATAAATAAATGCAACAAATTTTGGATAAGTAACACCTAATAATATGTGACATTGAATCTACTGTTGCAATATATAACATATTGTACAAAGAATATATGATATGAATAAATAAGTAATTGATATTATGGTGCCTATAAATGTGTAAAATTGTTTAAAATATTTATGCTATTTATTTGTTATCTACCATACGATTTTGACTTCCTTATTATTTCATCATCATAGAAATTAAATTTCCAACATGAATAACCTTGAGCTTTTATTTTATTATAAAAATTTGATTCATTTTTAGGATCCTAGTTTGTTGATGCTTAAGAGGAAAAATATAGAAATGAATATTGAAGTTGGTAAACAATACTACTAAGGAAAAGAGTATCAATGGTAGTTATCATGGAAATTGTAATATATGTTAGATCATGCTAGCTTCTAACTCTTGTAAAGGATTGGGTACCTAGGGGTGACAATGGAAAGAGGAGATGCAAAGGATGTGACTAGTAATAGAAATATAGTTTGATGCTTAGGATAGATGAAAATACATTAAGAGTGGAAGAAATCAATTAATTTTTTTATGGAAATGTTGGATTAGTAAATATAATATCTAGAAATTACAAATAATTAAAATAAGAAAGAAATAAAGATAAGAAATATAATGTGAATGGATAGAGAAGATGTGAGAGGCATTTGTAGAACATGCTATGAGGGTTGTAGTAGAAGATACCTTAGATTAGAGCAAGGATGATGTTTGATGGACATGACAGTCACTAATATAGAAGAACTAGAGTAGTCCATAATAGAAGAATAGGTTACCTAAATTTGAAGAATATTTTTGGTGAAATGAAGTGTTAGAAAATATTTTGAGATAATATAATGTCTTCTTGAATAGAGTTATGACATTTGAGGACATGACAAAAATATTAAGTCCTAAGAGCATATTCACAATCAAGGAACTAGAAATAGGATGTACAACCAAATTATAGCCATTGCAAGACCGTTGCAATAGCACCCAATGGTGTATGGTACCTCTTAGAAACCTCTATCTACCTACCTATATGCTATATAGATAACAAAATATGCCATAAAGAAAGGGAGAGAATGTAGAGTAGAGAAAACAAAGAAGAAGAGTATAAGGCCAACTAAAGGACTATATGCAAGGAATGTAATATAAATACTACCCAAGCATATGTGATCTTTATATCTATGATTGTGATACATAATGCATATCATGCAAATAACTAATGAGTAGACTAATATTCTGATTCTCCTAGACGTATCGAACTATTTGTAATATTATGTCTTCTATATGCTCTCTACCACACTAATGATTATGGTTTCTATATAATTATATTAGTTTAAGTAAATAAATTTCCAACATAAATAATCTAGACCTAGGACCTATATTTTATCACTAACAAATATGATCTTGAGTGCTACTGTTCAACTAAGAGGTGCCTAATCTACATAGTGTTTGTCATACCATGGTTTAACTATAGTCACTCTTTCACAACTAGGTGTTTCCAATCCAAGATTTTTTTTGGGGAACCTAAAACCCATTGACACCCCATTGTTGCCTACAAACATATCATTCTAGACACTCTGGCACAACTAGATGTTTCCAATCCAAGATTTGTTTTTGGGATCTACATAGTGTTTGTCGTACCATGGTTTAACTATAGTCACTCTTTCACAACTAGGTGTTTCCAATCCAAGATTTTTTTTTGGGAACCTAAAACCCATTGACACCCCATTGTTGCCTACAAACACATCATTCTAGACACTCTAGCACAACTAGATGTTTCCAATCCAAGATTTGTTTTTGGGAACCTAAAACCCATTGACACCCCCTTGTTGCCTACAAAGGCATCATTCTAGATGGACTGTCCCTCCTCAGCCTTCTCACTAACATGGGCATGATTACTACAAACTCATCATTCCTCCTGATTTGTGGGGAACCAAAAAAAAGAAAAAAAAGAAAGGAAGAAGTGAGGAAAGTGCCATGAAGAAAACTTACCATAGCAATGGCTTTGACGAAGACATCTTTATCAGGAATTGCTTCACCGTTCTCCTCAGCCTGCAAGATGAGCACGTCTATGAAATCCATCTCTTCCTTCTCTTTTGGTGGGTTTTCTCTGTGCTTCTCCACTATTCTCTGCATAAACTGGTCGATTTTTCTCTGCACCTTCTTCATAGCCCTCTCATACCCTTGCAAATCAAGCCACTTCAACCATGGAAAGTAATCCCCAATATTGACAGCCCCATGTAGCACAAAAGACTCTTCAATCAGATGTGCAACTTTTGTAAATGATTCCCCACCTTCATCACCAAAAAACCGGTCACCCATTATCATGCTCATCAGAATATTCATAGTCAACTGGGACAAAACAGTTCTCATGTTAACTATGCTTTCTGCCTGAGCCAGTTGAAACAGAGTATTCAAGGTTTTACAGATCTCCCTCATTCTCTTGGGTCGGTATATTTGGATCTGTTTTGAAGAAAGAAGGTCTAGGGCACAAATTTTTCTAACATTTCTCCAGTAAGATCCATATGGAGCCCAACCCATAAACATAAAATCATAACCCAGATGCTTTCCCTGAGAAAGAGGAGGCCTAGAAGCAAAAGCTAAATCATTTACTGTAAAACATTCTTTGGCTAGCTCTGAAGAACTGATGATCAAAACTGGGCGGCTCCCAAACTTGAGATGCATAATGGGTCCATAAACTTTTGAGAGTGAATCAAGAATTCTGTGAAGGGGCTTTTCCTTGTCTATCAGAAGATGAAAATGGCCTATTATGGGGAGCGCTCTGGGTCCTGGAGGAAGTCTAGGGTTACCAGTTCTATCTTCTTTCAGCCAAAAAACTATTACTGCAAACAGAAAGACTGTGACAAACCCAACTATAAGATTAGAATTCATTCTGGAAGATACAATCAGAAGTACCCAATTCATCATCCCCTTGGTCTCCATTGATCAACTGCATATTTAAAGATATCTTGGACAAATATTGTTTTCGTGGCATTACTCAATAAGATAAGATTTCAGTGTACCTGGATTCCTTTGATATAAAATAAAGGAAAATAACATTTTAGTGTACCACGACTCTTATGAGTTTTAAAATGATAAAAGACTATAAAGTTGTTGTTTTTAAAGTTGTGTTCAATTTTCTTTTTTCATATGATTTGTGTTCAATTTTCTTTGTTGAAAAATATGAGTTGTGTTCAATTTTCTTTGTTCATATGATTCATGTTCAATTTTCTTTGTTGAAAAATATGATGTGTTCAATTTTCTTTGTTGAAAAATAGATCATTTTTTCTTGGAAATGAGTGGCCTTACCTTCAACTTTTGATTAGTTTGAAAGTGATTGATTAGTGATATATCATCTTTACGCCGTAGGCATTTCCATTTTGGAAAGCCCTGACCTGCTTTGTACATCCAATGGTTGCAGCTATTGCTTAGGGCAATGACTGCCATTCAAATAATCTTGGTCATCCGTCAAAATGTGTCAGTTTTAAAGGCACTTTACACATCAGCAGCAGTGGGTGGAGGAACAGGGAAATGCGGAGGGAGCAGCACCTTTCCCTACTGTGCAAGCAAAATACCATAGGAAGAAAAAACCCGCTAGTTGCATTTACGGGAATGTTTCAACAAATACATTTTGTATATTTAAAACATTTATATTATCTGCGACTTCAAAGTAATCGCGGGCGGCAACAGCTGAAGCAGTCACGAGTTAATCTAAATCTGGCGGTTGGAGTTTTTCTTAAAAATTCAGACCTCTCAACGCTTAATTTAATTATGAGCACAGGTTGCGGATCTATATGATAAGGGTTTCATTGAAGAAATTAAACCTTGTTAAAACTGCGATAACGTTTTTAGGAATGACAAAAATTCAATATTATATGTAATTTAGATTTAATATTATATGTTAATTATATGGATTTGGATTTCATATAATTAACATATAAAATTAGTACGATTTGCCTTTCCTCAGTGCATAATTACCAAGATTAATAAACTTTTTTTTAACTCATAAGAATGAGTTGTTTTGGTATGAAATATTAATTTATAAATTTTAAATGTCTATTAATATTATAATTAATATTGTTATTATTGAAAAATTATTTTAGAGTAAAATTTGAACAATATAAAAAATAATTTTAGAGAAAATTTTGACAAATTAACAATATAACATTATGAAGATTTAAAGATAAAAGATAAAAAATAAATATATTTTTCAAATACTTTTGTCATATTTTTTAATAATTTATTTAGATTTATTTAATGACTCAATAAATTATATATATCATTTTAATTGAATATTTTATAAAATATATTGTTTAAAAATAATCAAATGTAAAACTTTATCTTAAAAAATTATTTAAATAATAAAACTAAGAAAATTGAGAATTATCATTAAAATTAAAGCATTGAGAAGGTTAATTAAATTATAAAAATTAAATTAAAATATAAGAATAATTATAACATTAATATTATAGTTATTAAGAATATTATAATTTTAAAATCATTGGAACTATGGTTAGGACTAGGTTTATCACGAAGGTTACCATTAGCATAAGAGTTGGAACTAAAGTTAGAGTATATTAGCATTAGAATTTAATTAGGGTGTTAGAGTTAGCTCAATATTAGAAATACATTTAGAGATAAATATTGTTTGGCTTCAATTTGGATTAGGATGTTCAAATATGGCTAAGGTTAAGTTAGGGTTATAAAGATTAATTAGAGTTGGTGTTAATATTATATTAAGGTTCTAATTACATTTAATTCTAGATAGAGTTAAAGTTAAGGTTTGAGATTGAAATAAAGTGAGAATTAAGAATAAATTATTCTAAAATAACATATAGTATTAAAAAAATATTTTTATTGTTTCTTTTAATTATATTATTTAATTTTAATTTAAAAATATGTAATTATATTTTAACATATTTATAATTTCAAATAATTGTTACAAAAGATGTTTAAGTAAAATTAAATTACATCTAAATAATAAAATATTACATCTATATAAGATCTTATCAAACGAGATAATTATTCTAATAATACAATACCCGACAACAAATAAATAATATCATCTTTTATTATAAAATGCCTTAAAATTTTGCTCTAAAGTAATTTTTCAATAATAACAATATAAATATACTATTAAAATTTATTGTTGTTTACAACACTTTAAAATTTTGATTTGATTGGTGTGTATGTATGGCATGCAAAATGACTATGGGACCAAGTGCAAATTTCCCGCCCATAGCCAGTGTCGAGTGTGGTGGGGGCCGGACCTAATTACATTTATTATAGCAACTAAGTATGATCCTAATTGTGCACAACATTTACCTATAATTATAGTTGACAATGTTGAACTATACATATTACTTATTAAGGGCGAAGGTTGAATGCTTCACCTTGTATCCTAGCTCTAGGGGTGGGTGCTTTACCTCCTTAGTAGCTTCTAGTAGTAAGTTTAGGCATAGGGGGAGGATGTGAGGCCCCACCTATATATGGACCTAAGTGTTCCCTTGATGCATCCATAGATCTATCATTTATGATACAATTACTATATGATTGTCTCAGGTTGTGTGATGTAATACCATGCCAAGGAACCCTTGGAAAAAAAGGGTTAACTATGCACTTAATATTTTTTTTCATACATAGAATAAGCATCATATAACATTGTGCATTTCATAACCATAACAAAGAAATAAACAACATGTCAAGTTAATCATAACGATCATTCTATGATTGTGCACAAGTGAAAGACTTCACAATTCTTCCAAAGGTTCCCAAACAATCCAACATATACCCAGGATGAAGAACACACGTCCACGAGACTTCCCATCAAGGATATGGATAATGTCCACGGGCCATGGGAGGGTAAGTCGACAAGAAATCATGGCTAACAAAAGGATAATAACCACAATCTCAAACCCAAATCATAGATGTTCTTTTTAAGACCAAAGTAAATGTTCCCACTGTGATTAACCATACAAGTTCATTTCCTTTCTAACCATGTATATAAACCATAACACCATCTATGATCCTCAAACAATCACTAACAAAGCCCAGACGAGATACCAGGACCCTTGTGAATCCAACCCGAAAGCACACGCACAACACCCATATCTCGAAACTAATTGGAAAGCCAAACTGGGTAGAGATGATGAAAGCGAAAAGAGATGTTGATTCTCACTGCATAGACGTCGATATACGTAGACGTTGATTACCACAAGAAGAGATGTTGATCCATGAAATTGAGACAAAATGCAAGGCATAAAAGCCCAGAAGCTAATCTGAATCCAACTTACGATTGATAAACATCTAGCTCCACACCGAGGAGTACTAGATAGAATATATCAAGGCCATAATCACTTGATTGCATCAATAAATACATCATCTGAATGCATAACTTAGGAAACTACACTAAATATCATAACATCATTGCATATATACATGTACACATATATCAATGGTATAATAAATGAAGGATACACCATTAGCATTCAGTTCTTAACATCTTTGTAGCTGGAAGAATCTCGTCACCTATACACTAGTCCCCAACAATGGTAAAGTGCAATGCCACCCTAACATGTGGAGCCCTCAGGCCTACCCCAGTGTGCTCACAAAGATAGTAACCCGACCACAAACATAAGAAAAACATGCAAGCAAGGAGTGAAAACACACACACCAAGAACATGCATAATCTCAAGGACAACACAAAGGTCCAATGTAATAAACAAGTATAGAATGCAATCGTACATGGAGAACACTCAACATGATATCCAATGATATACACAAAGGTGAAGAGTACAAATACACATGTAGAACACTCAACATGTGGGCCAATATCCATATACAACCAAGAAACCACATAACCACCGTATACCCGAGGTAATACTTAGAGATATCAAGGCTACAGTGCAGAGACTCAAGGTGGAGTGTCATTACTTGGCTCATAGTAGCCCAAGTATCATCAAGTCTTCAATTAACGTCCGCAGATGGCCAGACTCAGAATGTACCTTCTATCAAAAGCCTCAGGTGGTCAGATATTGTGTCTTCAATCAATATCTGCAGATGACCAGACACTGAGTTATCTTCGATCAACACCCTCGAGTGGCTAGGTAGTTAATTAATCTTATTATTGTGTTTTTATCCAAGTTAATTTATTAAGTTATCACTTTATTAAGAACTCCTTCACATGGCCTATACCAACCATTTACACATTGGGATCCATGTAAGGATCCACTCCACTTCACTATCCAAAAACCAAACATGTTTATCTTGTTACAATGACTAGGAACAAGCATAAAAAAAACACAAATAATGCAATAAGAAAAAAACCATAAAACCCAAATACACAATGGACTCAATTGGTCTCAAGCTGAGAGTATAGGTTACTCAGACCTTGGCATAGGAGCATAGCTCAACTACATGTTTGGATGCAATCTCAAACACCTTTCATCCACATTTCACATGTAAGATCAACCTCAAGCATATATTGTGCCAACACAACGTTAAAAGCAACAATAATAACCAAGAAAACACCAAACACTCAAAATCAAGCTTCCATCAAAATATGGGAAGCATTCAATCGGTCACAAGCTTAGAGTATGGTTCTCTCAAGATCCCATCATGTAGGCATAGCTCAACTATGCTCAAATATGTGGTCTCAAATAAACACATTAACAAACCCAGAGAAAAAATAGAGCAAGGACAAAAAGGCCAAGAACCCAAGGCAAGAAGGTTATACACAAACACACTCTATTGGCCTCATTGCCAAGAGAATGGATCCCAAGACGGTCTTATATATATATGGGATATAAACATCCTTAAATGTTCCAAGATACATCTCACATCCAAAAATCAAGTGAGGAGCTCAAAAGCATTAAAATATCAAATTCTGGCAAAATTTGACAAGGTACAACAATCGTCAATTTTAAATGAAATGACCATATTTAGATTGCAATAAAAGATGAATACAACATCCTATAACCATTTAATTTTTTCAATCCTATAATAGAAATGGATTACTCTCTTGTTCCTACCCAAGAAGATTTTGGACATATTCTAGGTGACACACAAAATGAGGAAAACCCAAAAACACCCATAATTCAAACATCTCAAAAATCAATGAAATTAAAACCCATTGGTCTAAATCTACCCAAAAACACATTTATCAAATAAAATTCTAGATACAGACACTTCTCAAAAAATTGATACTATAACATTACCAAAATCCCAAAAACCACATGGGAAAGCATAAAAATGCTCACACCAGCCCAAACAGATGGAGTAATCAAACACCAATGTGGAGGAATGTTAATTCTCAGCCCATAGACCTATTGCAATAAATTGTATTCAAAATAACAGAGTATACAAGAAACGGTGAGACACCCTACCTCACATGAATACTAAAAACCAAGAAATGAGAGAAATTAAAGAAGACTCCACCAAATCAGATGAAATCTTCGGTGAAGAGGAGCAATTCTGGAAGGATTCCAACAAGCCAGTCCATGCACAAATACGACACCCAAATTTTACCCAAAAAGCAATTCTTTGATTTTATCCAAGAGGGTTTGGAGCAAAGTCCAAATTCTCACAAAGCAAAAGTGAGAAGTGGGTAAAAATAACTCACTTTTAAAATGTAAATCACTTTCCCCAAAAGTGACTTTCAAATAGATTATTTAAATAATTTAAATAATCTATTTTCCTTTCTGAAAATAAATAAAATCGATTTCGATTAGCTGGAATCCAACCACGAAAAATTAGCCGGTAATTAAAATAAATATTAAAAAACCCTAGAATACATTAAAATCAACATTTTAATTGAATCCTTTTGGGACAACTGTAGGCACTCTAAATGCGTAGACATACGCTGGTCTATCACAAATGCATAATGAATATGGATTTACCAATATGTACTAGAGGGAATAATTTATCAAGTACGGATACACTGTCCATATAGGGATGATATTGGCTCAGTATGAAAGGCCAAAGTTACTATCTCCTATGCCAATGTCAGGGATATAGACGCACTCAAATCTTGAAACTTGGGTGGAATGTGTCTGGTACCTATTCACGGAAACACACAAACATCAATTGTAGATGCTCATGATATAAAAATTTGAAGCACATATAAAACATAATAACAAACAGTGAAGGAGAGTGGTACAGTGTAGATCTCACGAATGAGTGACTACGACTCCATCTCACTTTGTACCGGCACAAAGAGAAAAATGCATAGAAATTGTGCGGTATAGAAGTAAAAATAATATCATTAAATTATTATTGAATTTAAATTAAAATCATTTAAATAAATCATTTTACGACAACATAAGCATAAATCAGTGAAAGTAAAAAACTAATATATCCAATAACATACTAGGCACAATGTACAACAAGAATCCATGATAATCATCCTAATATATTATCTCAAAGAATTATCATGCATATGTGATCAAAATGCCAATAACAACATAATCTATCAGATAAATCAATAATATTACAATAACTGAAATGGGGTGTAGTAATAAAATGCATCACATAGAGAAACCACTAATCACATCACAAGAGTACTGACAAAAATATTATCATGAAAAAATTAGAATCCAATAGTCACTGACACAAACCTTAGTGGCACCATCAAATCATATCCAAAGCCAAACAAGACATCACCAAATATCTCATCCAACTACACATAAGCATACCAAAATCCGAAACCACATCCATCTGGATGTTATACATAAAGAAGATGAGAGAGACACTACATCATCCCCCCAAAGATTGGGCTTACTCCTAGAAGCCTACAAGTCAAACCAAAAGAGTGCACCATGTGAGAGATGTAAAACCAATATGAAAAGCAATAATAGCCATTCGACTCCTCCACAATTATGGCCAAGTCACACCAATTCCTTACTATCCAACCTCACAACTTTTGAAAGGATGAACACAAACAAAAGAGAATCTATAAATCTCAAAAAGTCCTTCAATAAGGAGCACACTACGTGCTAGGTAAGATATATCTAGCCATGATCTCTTCCAAAATAAGCATGATACTAGCCACTCTACCTCAACACAAGGCACATAACTACAAAATAGTTCCCTTGGAGATCTGATCAAGATTGAATCACCAAAAACTCTGAATTCAACAACTTAGAAACATGGGGAAGGATCATCCAAAATGCTAAAAAGCACCAATAAGCTTATCTAGAGCATTCTTAAATCCAACCAAAGTCTTACTAACTCACCCAAGAATATTAAAAAGGTGAGGAGTCTCTGCCAAAATGCACTCTTTTGAGGGATACTACATCCAAATTAGGGTACCAAGAGATACAAATGTACAAGGTTTCCTCTCACAATAGGGAGCACTCACATAACAGAGGCTCAATAGTGCACTCCTTTCACTTCAAGGGATACTCAAAACCCAACTAAAAACCAAGCATAGGAGCAACAAGATTTCTCCGATGTCAAGAGCTCAACTAAAGATGGAAACTAGGGTCTCTTAACCCAACAAGATCACAACCTCACCTTCAACAAGAGAATAATGAATCCAAATGGTGAACATAATCTTACACTTAAATCTATACCAAATCTCAGGATGGTAAGATACGCCAATAAATACCATGTCCTTCTACCCTAATGCAGAGTCTGATACTTTGGAACACCACTAGAGGGAAAATAAACTCTAGGGTCTCAACAGATTACTCTGAACACCATATAGATTTTTATCCATCTACTGATTCATCCTATAACTCTCCTCATGCCTACTAACATGCAAGTGTTCCCAAATGGAGGTATTTGGACTTAAGCATCCAAAAACACTACAATGTGGGTGGGGCTTCCAAAGACTTGGAAAAAATCCTAACATGAGTAAGAAAACCTACCTGAACCACTTATTTTGTTTCCCCAATGTATTGGGACAAACCTGGTTCACAATTCCCCCAAACTCCTCTTAGCCCTATGGAATATTTTTTTAGTTACTAATGTTGGAAATAATGGGAAGTGTGTACTAAGAAGGGAGGGGTGAATCAGTACCTCTAAAACTTTTAGTTAATTAACCTTTATCCTTATGTAATCAAATCTTTGCTTTACCGATCATATCTGCTGGTCTTTCTTTATGCATGTGATATCAATTCATGATCTTAATTGTATGTAGACATTCATAGAAACATTCATGAAATTAATTGACACATAACACAAGATATGGTAACGCAGAAAACCCCTGTTAGAAGGTAAAAACTGCACTGGGGATGGCACCCACAAAAATGTCACTATCTGCAGAGTGGAAGGGGTCGATTAAGGCTTACAATTTTGATCACTTCTGATGATCTACCTTGTTAGGAGTATCATGTGGAGACTAATTAATTCCTACTCTATTAAGAGCTTTAGCAACACTGTTTAGTGTGCACTCAGTTAAGAGATTTACAATAGGATTGTTAAATCCACCTTTCTTGAAAGGATTTCTTCTATTTGCTACACTTGTAGAATGTAGAAAAAATACTCATTGACCTGAGTGTGTGCAATCTACAATTTCTGATTACAGATCCATTCAATATTACATGTATAAATCTATCACCTAATGTGATTAATTAATACCTTTGTTTCTCGGTAGCCTTGGTTCTTGGTTCTTGATAACCAAATTCATCTTTTGTTGTTTTTCTTCTTGAAACTCTCAGTCTGATCCATAGATGTGCTCGTTGGCTACAATCATCCTCTCTTCCATCTCAAATGAATGATTACAATATCTATTTATAACATAGATTGACCTAATTTAGTTTCACGTATTACAAAACTAACTCTATGATCAAAGGTTTACAACTTTATCTTGATCTCCTAGTTTGCATGTTTTTAATCAGTTAGACTGATTAAAATGATTAAAATAATGTCTCTTGTTCCTCAAGAAATGGATTTAAAACAAATAAAAACTCTAAATATAGAATAAAGTTGTTTTATCTGACGTGGAAATCAGATCCACTTTTCTCGGGATATAACTGACTTTCGGTGTCTAATGCTCGGTTTGCTCTGAAATCAGTTTGACTATCTTTTAGTGTTCCTTTTTTGAACTGTCTGTTAGATTCCCTTACTATCGAGTTCCTCTGTTTCTTCTCTTTCAGCTTAAACTGAAAACCTGACTTTCGGTGTAGTGTAACTGACGGTTTATATAAATTGTTTTCTGTTTGCATACTAATGGCAAAACTTGTGTTATCAATCCCCCCTTTGAAATTAGTATCAAAAACTGATATGTGTAAAATACTAATCATAGTTTATAGTATGTACACCATGTATATTACCTATTCATTTCATGACCCCCCTATTCATATGCCGGTATAGTATAGTATATGTGTATGTACACTTTTTCTTCATACTATCTCTTCCTTTTCCCCTTGTCTTTTCCTTTTGTGCTATATTTTCCTTTTCCCCTTTTCCTTTTTGTACATATCATTTTCCTTTTCCCCCTTTTTTGATAGTAAGGGAAAAGGTGTATACCTATAGCTTATCAAAAATATGAGAGTGAGAGGTATTCATTTCCTCCATCATCTTCTCCCATTTCCCCTTTAAATGCTCAAGAGCCATATGCTCTAATGTGATCTTGGCATTTGCATGTCGTAGATGTTTTCTGCTATAGACATCTCAGGGGTGACAATTAGTTGCCTTGCCGAACTTATGTGTTGTTACAAAAGTGTGAGGTTCAGTAACAGTAGGGCCTGTATTTTGGTAACCTCTTCTCAAAACTGAGATTTTGCTTCCCAAAGTTCTTGTCTTAACCGTTTGATTTCAATTATCTTCTCATAATACAATTTAATTGCATTTCCATTTGTGATTAGACTTTGAGCACTTGCATTTAGATCGGAATCTATCTTTGCAATCTTATCATTGTTATCCTTTGTAAATTTCTCTAAAGTGCATAGCTTTTGAATTAAGGAAACAACTTCATCAATGACTAGATCTAATTAATTTGTTAATTTTGAAAGCTTTACCTTATTTTCTACCACTTCTTGGCTGAACATTTCTGTCAACTTATATTGAAACTTTTGTTTTGCTCGTTCCTCAATCGCCTTTTTTGCATCTACATTCTATGTTGTGATGGCGTCGATGAGAACAACAAGAAGGGATAAATTTAAGAAACCCCCTCCTAGGAAAAAGTGTAAAATCCTGGCGAATCATACATTAATTTAGGGGAAATTTTTTATTGATGATGGCGAATTTTTTTTCCAAATTAGGAAAATAATATAAAGGCATAGGCAATTTTTTCCCTCTCGAATGAAAATTTCATAAAATCCTAGCGAATTAAAAATTAATGGGGGGAAAATATATAATATATGAGGCAAATTATTGTCTTGTGAAGGTAAAAAAAAATATTTGTATTGGCGATTTTTATGTGTTGTTTTAAAATATATTTATTTTATTGGCTAATCTATCGTTAATTATGGGAAAAATAAATATTTTATTTGGCGATTTTCAAAAGATGGGACTCGTCAATGTGTCATGTGGGCCAATGCCAACTAATATTAAATATCTTATTTGAGACCATTTGATTATCCTAGATCAATG
This sequence comes from Thuja plicata, assembly GCA_018584345.1. Classification (NCBI taxonomy): domain Eukaryota; kingdom Viridiplantae; phylum Streptophyta; class Pinopsida; order Cupressales; family Cupressaceae; genus Thuja; species Thuja plicata. The sequence goes on from MU226212.1 coordinate 99,117, forward strand.
GCTGAGGTTTAATCTCAGCCCAATTTCGACCCAATTTCGTGAAGGAAACAAAGTTTTCCAAAAAGTCACCCGAATAATGACACGTAACATAGTAATTAATGCAACATCCATCAAATATCGCTTTTATTTGTTGCGAATATAACTGATCACACATTGGACACATAACCTAATTAGATATTGTTAAATGTATTATTTGAGACCATTTGATCATCATAGATCAATGGCTAAAATTAAATTTCGGGCTGAATTTCAGAAGGAAACCGACTTCTGCAGGAAGTCACTAGAATGATGACACGTATCAAGCTTAAAAAGTGTACCGTAACCATGATCGTTGATTACTACTGGTTATTTGTTGACGTGGACGGTGGATAGTGCAACTGCAACTTGTAACTCGTAACTCGAAAAGAAATAAATGCCTTGTCAGTGACATTCTTTAACTGTCAATAGTACACATACAATTATCAAAAAAATTATGGGAAAGATTTACATTTAGATATGAAAGATTAAGGATAGTCAATTTAAATCTCTCACATGCATAATACGCATAATGCATTTATGGAAATTTCATTAAATATGACTAAAGCAAGAATAATTATTAGTTGCTAAGTATCTGTGATCACTACTATCAATCAAGGGGTTGGGTCTATTTAAAGAGAATCTAGTTTCTTTCTTCTTCATTTTTCTTTTGGTAGATTAAGAGTCAGAGCTGCTGGTGGTAGAAATTGTGCCTCTAGTTTTAAGGTTTAGGTTTTTAGGTCTTTAGGCTTTCGAGAATTAAAGATGGATACACCAATCCATTTGAGATGCACATCACCAGATGACCAGAGGTCCTTTTTGGGCAATGTCTTGGAAGAAATCCTCACTTCCGTTTGTAGGGAGGTTGGTGGTGAGTCTTTTATAAATTCTACTATGTTGATGTTATTGGGTCAAGAGTTCCTTGAGAATGTCAATAGATACCACATCTACACGGACATTACATCCCAGTTTTTTGTGTCTCTCTTCGACCTCGGAGGATAGAAGGCGGATATGCTGATGCTGTTGACGAAGGTTTGTAAAGAGAAATTCATGAAGGATGATGTCAATGTTGCTGTTTTTGCAGAATTAGGGGTGGGGATCCCTTAGCCAAGAGATATACACAAGCTGTTGGTGTCGGGTAGTAATGTGGCCAGACAACCCTTTTTGTTGAACCTCAATGATGAGCAACTAATGCGACATAGGAAATGGGTACGACTTGGGAGGGATTTTCTCCGGAAATGGTTTTACCTTGATGAATTCGACGAGTCAGAATACACATGGCTTGACAAATTCTTAGAGATTATCCTCTCTGGAAAATTCTACTTAGACAAAAGGGAAGATGAAGATCCATGATTCCCTAGTTTACCCATTCTTGTTACCCTAGTTTTTTGACAATGGACATGCAAAGTTTCACTTTTTTTTTATACCGATAAGAAGTTGCCTAGTAGGTTTTTGTTTTTACTATACGATGTAATTTTTTTTTTGAAAAAATAAAAATAAAAATTCCAAGTTCGTTTCAAATTTCTTTTTATGGGTACAAAAAATGATTCTTAAGACTTAGACTTCTCTGTGATTACAATATTTTAATTAGTTTCTTTACCTGTGTATTAGACATTTAAGTATAT
>MU226212.1:100812-112141 GCA_018584345.1 Thuja plicata
TTCTATTTTTAATTTTCCAATGTGTCATATCGATGTATGATTATAAGATAGAAATAATTGAATTAAAATCTAAATCTGACTACACTGTAAAACTAAACATTTAATAACATTTATTAAATGTAATAACAAATAAGCTAAAGTTTTAATTTAAAATGATTAAGTGACACTCACACATGTCCTAGTCACATCAAATGACAAGCCAAAAGTTAATGGGACCTGCAATAGTGCGAAAGTGCCAGAGACCGTTGGATGAGCACAGATCAACGGTGTGCGGTGTATTTCAGGCCAAAACGGAAAAGAAACCTCATTTCTACAAACCTATTCCGAAATAATGTTAATGAACTCAAATCACAGTCATAGAATAAGTATCACTTACCTTTGCCTCAAATTAAAATGTAGCAATGCAGTCGCGACTTGCCAGTGCATTATTGACTTTGAATATACAGTTCCACTCAATAGTCTGAAACTTTTGAAACTTCTCTATGATCAAATATAGAGATATCATAGAGATATCAGAATGTTTTTATACTAATCCTTATTCGGAAAATTCGGCGGGAGGTATTAGGTATACAAATATTTGGGCAAGCCCGCGTAATTATAGCACGTCTTTTGTTATTTCCAAGGCAATTATGGGTCGTCCAATACCTTCCCATGATTAATAAAGTTGGCTACATTACATCAGTTAGAGACACATGTCCGTAAAATGCCAGGCGAATATAGGCCGTTGATTTGGGGTCACTTAGAAATTATAGGCGAATGTTGAAAATTTATGGGGACCAAAATTTATATTCCATTGGTGATAATGTGTAACAAATGGAAAAATTAAATAAACCAATGGGCGATGGGTGATGGGCCCGAGATTTGGGTCAATATTAATAAATATCGGGTGATAGGGTCAATCGAATATGTGAAAAATATTTTCCAATTCTGGGGTCGCCGACATGCGACATTCGCCAAATGATGAATAATCGCCACTAAATTTTTCGTTGACAACAAGATGATCCGGAATGGGGGCATTGTGATCAACATTAATGTCAGGAACTATCTGGTTTAATATATCCCTTGTGGTCTCTAGTACTAAGGAGTCTCGGTGCTTCTTTTTAATCTTTTCTTGTAAAGCTTTTCTTTGACAGATTTCTCCATATTATTGGAGTGATTCAAAGTCTAAAGTAGCTAGATCACACTTTGGTATTTTAATGATCTCATCAAGTGTGACCTCCAACTTATTCTTCATTGTTTTCTTTTTCTTCTTTTGTGATGCATTTGTATGTAAAACCATAGCTAACTTCTCTTCTTGGTCTGATGTGCTAGAGGAAGGATTTTGTGGTGTTGTACCTTTATCTTGCTACTCAGTATTTTCCTGTCGATTATATGAGGATTTCTCCTTATCTACCTTTGGTGTATTTGTAGCTTTGCCATTGGTGTCCTTAGACATGGTATCAACTGTCTTATCTTGCTCATCTTTCTCTTTTTGCACTTTATCTGTATCTTTAATTTGTGCATCTTTTTTGTTGTTATCTCCATCTTTTTGTTCTCCAGCGATGTCTACCTATTCATTGGTTGCATCCTTCTTTTCTCCTTCTCTTGCATCCTTGGGTATACTTGTATCAGGCTCAGGGGGTCTTCTCCTTCTGTTAGATTATATTGATTCCTTGAATCAATAATAACATCTATCTCGGTATGTGTACTTGTGCAGAATTTATTATAGTATCATATTTGTCAGTTTGGTCCTTGACAATAGTGACATCTTCATCTTTCTGAATCTCATCTGCAAGATCTCCTCCAGTAATGTCAATAATGGTATTTTCCGGCCATGTTTCATATGCAACATCCATATCTTTGTTGCCTCTTGTGTTCAATGATTCTTCATTGACATCTTCATTAGTGATTGCAATTTGTTCAGGGATCTGTTTAGCCTGATCATCCTTGTTCTGTTGATTTTTGGTAAGAGCAATTTGTGGCTCGGGACTTGTATCCTTCTTAGGCATATCAAGTATCTTTCTCCATTTAGCCTCACTCTTCCTGTCTAGTTCAAGTAGATGTCCTTGAAGGGTAAGCTCTCAACTTCGGTGAGAACCTCTTGGAGTGATTCTTCATCATCTCTTTAATTTCCTCCATTTTAGATTTGAGAGGCATGATAGATATTGGGTCTCTTTCCCTAATCTCTTTCTCAGAGTGTAAATAAAACGTCCATCTTGCCCATAATCTATCCTGAATTTATTTTGGCATATTATTTGCCAATTGTATTGAAAAATATTTGAATATACACATCATTTTGATAATTGCCTCTTCAATTTTATTTTGATCCTTGAGATCCAATGTTAGCCATTTCTTAATACTTCTATCATTTACTATACCTGATTTGATAATTGAAGCACATACTTCATCAACAATTTCAGGAATCTTATTTCTTTTCTTTTTGGACAAATTCATCTTATTCGGTGTCCTTAATGTCTTCCCTAGTTCGTAGGAACTTTTTTCTTTTTGTTAGTCCCCTTTTTTGTGTTTGAGGTTTCCTCTTATAGGTCCTTACTTGACCTTTGTTTATCAGTTAAGGACTTGTATCCTTTGTTTTCTGACTTATGGTTCTAGATGCAGCAGTGGTCCTAGGTTTCTTTTTTGGTGGAGGTAGTGGTGTATCTAACTCTGTGGTCTCTGACTCACTCTCCTTCTTAGCTTCACTGATGGGTGACTAACCCTCAGTTTCTTCTTTTTGTTTAGTTTCCTCTTCATTCACCGATAGCTTTTTCTTCAAGTTATTAACCAACTTGTCTTTCTTCCTATCAATCTTCTTCACAACTAAGCCAGTTTTAATCCTTTCTTTGGCTTCCTTATAAGTTCCAAACTTGGGTTGTGATTTTTCTAATGGCTCATTTATCAAAGCATCAATAGCATTTGATGCTTGATCTATGTTCACCTCATAGTCAAGTGGAGATAGCCATGTTGTTCTTGGTACAACTGGCTTGATGTATGTGTAGTCAGTGTCTACCATAAAACATATTTCAATTTTGAACTTTTCTATTAACTATTATGGAATCCTTACTCTCTTTTGCATTCTATCTTTGAATCCAACAAAGTATTCATCCATGACTGACTCAAAATTGTCTGCTAGTGATTTTATGAACTCACTAATCTGTATGGTCACTGGTCTTGTAGTGTCCCATTGCACATTACCTATATATGGGAAAGATTCTTGGAAATAAAAAAATATGCACATTATCATAGATCCAAACTTACACGAATTAGACTTTGCATTTATTATTATCTTCATGTTCTCTTCTAATTTTCTGAGTAGCAGTTCTGTCAGATCCAACTATAGTCCCTTCTTGACAATTTTGTATGTTGTATCCACTACTCCAGATGCAATTTTGTTCATCCTACTAGCCTGAAAGAAATTTTATCCTAAGACACATGCTCCAAATTTCAGTTCATCATCCTTGGTGGTGGATACCTTTAGTCCTCTTCCATCCCATGCTGCTCCAGTATTCTTCTCAATTTCAACTTTAGGTGAGTGTTTTAGTGCCTTTACCTTATCGGTTATGGGATAACCGGTAACAACGTGTATAACATCCCTGGTTATTGGTTTAGGCTCATCCAGCCATAATTTTTGGTCATGTATCCTTCTTAGTACTAATTGAATCCATTCGGTCTTGAACTCCTTCAGGAACCATAGGGAGTTTGTGAGCCCTTAAATACCTCAATGTGCTTGTGCTCTTCCTTGATAGTGTCATTATTGTTACAAAGCTTCTTGAAATCTTGTTCAACTTCTAGGTCTCCAACCTCTGCTATCTTGCAGTGTATATAAACTTACACTTCTTCGACGAGAAAAACCTTAGCTGGTATTCTGGAGAATGCACTAGCATTGTCAGGTTGTGAAGCAACCTGGGGACATATCTTGTAGTGAGGTTCCTCACAGGTTGAATTATTGATAAGATTGACCTTGTTCTTCTTAACATTCTTGAGCTTAGCGGTTCTTGATGCAGTTACCATAGTTTTTGAAATTAGGGCTTTTTCTTGTAAATGAAAATAAGGCTCTCGGTTATCTCTGTTACTTACTTCAACCTCTATAGTTGTAAGTGATCTATTTAGAGTGCTATGAACCGGGTTGGAGTTTCTTTGCAATCCTTTTGATTTGTGCTCTAATTTCTCTTTATCTCTTCACTCTGGTCGCTTGGTGATAAATGAAACCCTTTCGTTGTCTATTTATAGACTTTTCCCTAAGTCGATTCATTAATGCTCAACCACTTCTCGGTGTGTGAAGATGAAGTCGTCAGGTGATACACAATACCATTCTCGGTGATGACGTAATGCTTTGGGGCAAATTTTAACTTGTTACATTCATCGATGGATTTCAGTGTATGGTGTAGGCAACTTTGTCAACTCACATGATTACTGACAGATCTCGGTTTACACTAGAAACTTTAGCCTTCATATGTTAACCGATGATTCTCAGTAAGTATAGACATCTTAGCTTTGTATGTACACTGATGCATTTCGGTATGTATTGACCAATGAAATTGAATTCATAGAATTATAAAAAGTAATACCATAGTGCATCTTTAATCATGCTGATTTGGTATTTTAACTATGTATAATGGAACTTGTGAAAAATATAACTTGGTATAACGCAGTTCCATACTTACTTGTTCTACTTAGGTGGGGGTGGTGATGTCACTAGATCCATTGGATAAGGTGTCACCAATTGCATTGCTTGGCCCAGCTTTGTCAGTGTTTGTAGCTTTCCTCCACATTTTGTTTCTCGTCTTCCTGGTGTCTTCAATGGTGTTTCCATTGGCAAAGGTGATGGTCTCTGTCATTCAATCTCTACAATCTTTCTTCAGATGACCAACTTTATGATAGTGTAGACATGCCATTTCGGGGTTATTCTAGCCTCTAGACTTTCTTTTCCATTGTCTCATATAGTTTGCAGCTATGTGACCAAATATTCCACATGTTGTACAGTTTGCCCAAGTATTGTAATACCAAATATATTGGTTACCAACTCTTTTCGGTTGATAAGAATTTTATTTACCTTTAGGCTTCCATGCTTTCTTTTTCTTTTTACTCCATTCAAGAGATGTGTGCCCATGCATTTTTCAAGTAGGACAATATTTGTCCATGTAGGTTTCCTTCTTTGGTTGTTTCACCTCAGCTTTACATTCATATGCTTTATGTCCTTTCTTGTTACATTTATAACAAATTGCTATAAACGAAGATGTGGATTTAGGAATACCTTTCATTTTTCTCTTGTAAATATTTGATGTGTGTCCTTGCCTTCCACAGTGATTGCATGTCAGCTTTCTTGGTCTTGGATTTGCATGGACATTCTTTGGATCAGCTTGGTTGGGTGATTCTCCATTCTCGGTATAGCCTAGTCTGGTGTTGTTGTTGGCTCTCCTTTGTCCATCTAGAAAATCATCCATCCTTTTGTTTATTTCTTCATCTCTCTTGATTATTTCATTATGTTGTTGCTGAATTCTTTCTTCTTGTTTCAGCTTTTCATTTTCTTCTCTTAGCTCACCGATAACTTCTATTCTTTCAATGAGTTTTGTATTCATTTTGTTTTCCTCTTGACTCATAAGAATAATCTGATTTGTAATCTCATGATGATGTTCTATAAGTCTTTGTATCTTTGACTCTTTCTCTTTTAGCTTTTCAGTAATCTTCCTTCTTTCATCAATAGCTAGTGTTCTTTCTGGCTCAGCTTGTCTAGCATTGTTCATGACATCAATCTTTCTTACCTTTTATGTCTCTTGACTGATTTGCAGAGATTTCACTTGTCCATCAAGATGTTGATTGATTTCATTTAAGCTTGTGATGCTTTCTTCTGATGTGTCTGATGCTTTTCTAGTTTTAGATCCTGAAGATTCAAATAGCTCTAGTATCTCCTCTTCATGGTAATTTTTTTCATTACAGCAAGATGCCATAATATTTCTTTCATCTAGCAGTTGTCTCATCTTGATTCTATCTTCCTTATACTGCTCATAGAAGATCTAAATTTCTAGCTTATGATTCTCAATACTCTTGTCAAGCCTGTACTTCTCCTTTATATGATATTTTCTCTTAAGTCTTTAAAATTTCCAAATAAGAGATCTAGCTCTAATACCAATTGTTGGAAATAATGGTAAGTGTGTACTAAGAGGGGAGGGGTGAATCGGTCCCTCTAAAACTTTTAGTTAATTAACCTTTATCCTTATGTAATCAAATCTTTTCTTTACCGATCATATCTGTTGTTCTTTCTTTATGCATGTGATATCAATTCATAATATTAATTGTATGTAGACATTCATAGAAAAATTCATGAAAGTAATTGACACATAACACAAGATATGGTAACGTAGAAAACTCCTATTAGAAGGTAAAAACTGCAGTGGGGATGAAACCCACGAAAACTTCACTATCTGCAGATTGGAAGGGGCCGATTAAGGCTTACAATTTTGATCACTTCTGATGATCTACCCTGTTAGGAGTATCATGTGGAGACTAGTTAAGGTCTACTCTTTTAAGAGCTTTAGCAACACTATTTAGTGTGCACTCGGTTAAGAGATTTACAATAAGATTATTAAATCCACCTGTCTTGAAATGATTTCTTCTATTTGCTACACTTGTTAGAATGCAGACAAAAATACTCATTGACCTGAGTGTGTGCAATCTACAATTGCTGATTACAGATCCATTCAAGATTACATGTATAAATGTATCACCTAATGTGATCGATTAATACCTTTGTTGCTCGGTAGCCTTGGTTCTTGGTTCTTGATAACCAATTTCATCTTTTGTTGTTTTGCTTCTTGAAAATATCAGTCTGATCCATAGATGTGTTTGTTTTCTACAATCATCCTCTCATCCATCTCAAATGAAGGATTACAACATCTATTTATAACATAGATTGACCTAATTTAGTTTCACGTATTACAAAACTAACTCTATGATCAAAGGTTTACAACTTTATCTTGATCTCCTAGTTTGCATATTTTTAATCAGTTAGACTGATTAAAACAATTACAATAATGTTTCTTGTTCCTCAAGAAATGGATTTAAAACAAATCAAAACTCTAAATATAGAATATAGATGTTTTATCTGACGTGGAAGTCAGATCCACTTTTCTCGGGATATAACTGACTTGCAGTGTCTGATGCTCGGTTTTCTCTAAAATTAGTTTGACTGTCTTTCAGTGTTCCTTTGTTGAATTTTCTACTAGGTTCCCTTTCTATCAAGTTCCTTTGTTTCTTCTCTTTCAGTTTAAACTGAAAACTTGACTTTTGGTGTAGTGTAACCAACGGTTTATATCAATTGTTTTTTGTTTGCATATTAATGGCAAAACTTATGTCATCAAATAATTCTTAGTTTCCCCAAAAAACTTAGTAAAACAATTATAGATTCAGATACCCAATATTTACCTCGTACTAATTCCAAAATGACGTATTTCAACATCAAATACAAAGTATCTAGCACAGTGACCTACCAAGGGCTAATTTAGACCATTTAACAAAGGAACTATCTCCGCCTTTTTAAATTTCTTCAAACTAACACTCAGAGGAGTTGAGGAGTCCCAAAAAAAATCCAAATCCAAAGTTATACCTTCTATCTCGATACCCATATAAAGTTATGAAATGAAAGTATTCAATTTCTAGGTGGCCACATGAGGATGTCCACCTAGGGCATCAATTTTCTTACTCCTCCCTACATGAAAAAAAAAATGGAAAGGAAATTCTTAAATTAATTTAGAATATTTTTATTTATACCAAGGGTTGATGAAAACCAAAGGTGGAAATTCAAACTATATCCATTTCAAAAATAACCCTAGCTAAAACTGCTTCAACGGACTAGTCTACACAAAAACTTGATTTTGTCACCAAATATAGAACTTTAGATACTCATAGTGGATTCATATGGAAGGTAACACAATTTCCTAACTAGTTACATAGTTTTCACATCTTAATTAACCCATACATGCATGGGATAAATCACTGTTAACATAAAATACAAAAATCTATGTTATTTCAAAATTGCCTTCACCTTTTTCATACATTCAAAACTTCTCTACCATACTGTCCTCACTTCCTCGATCTCTCCTCTTCAAGGGACATAAAAATAATAAGAATCCATTAGTTTCTTACAAGAAACTCTTCATCTTCCAACTTTTGCATGAAGACATGGAAAGTTACTAAACAACAACTTCTCAAAATAGAAAGATAAGATGCTAAAAAAAAAATCAAACTTTTGAAGGTGTCAACACCCATCCAAAGCTTTTATGTCAACAAAAACATGAAAAATAACTAGCCAAAACCATAATTAACCAAAAATCTCCTAAGGTGGCTATGTAACCAAATTGGCTTGTAAGGATGCCAAACAGGGTCATGCCACAACATGGATTAGGACTTATTCCTTAAAAATACAACATTGCATAAAGAGACTAAAAGTTTCCATAAGGTTTTTTATTCTTCCTTGTCCTTTCTGTTGATGAGTTCCCCTACACCATACTCCCCTTATGAATAAATCTCAAGTCCACTTAAGATGAATTGTTGGATTGAAGATCCCTTATTGGAAATCTCATGTTCATCAAGCCATATTGCCTTTGATTCAGGTTATCCTCTGTATTTGACTAAGTATTCTTTGTACTCTCTCCTTCTAGTCTTCTTGATTCTGATATCTAACACCTCAATTTTTGGTGGTACTATTTTGGGGAAAGGCTTAAGATATTCTACCACTTCTTCCTATTGTACATCAGCTACAACAACTTCTCCTTTGTATGGTGTCAAGTCACATACATTGAAAATGGGTGAGATACTAAGGTCTGCTAGTAACTGGATCTTGTATGCATTCTTCCCTTACTTTTCTAGAATTTGACATGGTCCAACCATCTTGGGTAAGATCTTAGTATTCTTGACCTTTGGTAAGCTTTCCTTCTTGAAAAATGCCCACACTAGTTCTCCTACTTCAAATGTAACTTCTCTCCTTTTTTTTGATTTGCCTGGTGTTTGTACCTTTGTGTGGTCTTTTGTAGGTGAGACTTCACTTGATCATGAACCTCTTTCATAGCTATATAAAAGTGTTCTCCATCTACAATAATTGGTTCAGTATTAGGATGTTGTGTTAATTCAAGCACTCCCCTTGGATTCATCCCATAAACAATCTATAAGGTGACTTGTTGGTGCTTCTATTGACTTTTTCATTGTATAAAAATTCATCTTGAGAAAGTATTGAATCTCATTTTTCTCCATGTTGTCTCATGAGGCATCTTAGGAGATTTCCTAATGACCTATTAAAAACATCTATTTTCCCATCCATTTGTGGATGATAGGCTGATGAAAATGACAGGTTTTTCCCTAGTTTCTTCCACAAAGTCCTCCAAAAATGACCAACAAGCTTAACATCTCTATCTAACACAATATTTAAAGGCAGTCCATGAATTATTACCATTTCTTTGAAGAAAAGATTTGCAATGTAGGATGCATCACTAGTGGATTTACATGGTAAGAAATGTGTCATTTTACTAAACCTATCCACAACAAAAAAAATACTCTCAAATCACCTCTGGGTCTTGGTAAATCCCATTAAAAAATCCAGACTTACATTCTCCCATGGTCTTGATGGAATAGGTAAAGGTTGGTATCAAATTGCATTTGTACTTTTTCCTTTGGTTTTTTAACAAATAGAACATGTCTCAACAAACCTTCTAACATCCACTTGTAACTTTGGCCAAAAGTAGTGTCTTCTCACTAGCTCCAATGTCTTATCTTATCCAAAATGACCAAACATAGCCCCATTGTGATTTTCTTGAATGATATTGATTCTCATGGAGCACTTTTGGATGAGTAACCATCCTCCCTTAAACATAAGTCCTTCTTGTATAAAATAATTAGAAAATTCATGATTGTATCTGTCATTCAAATCAAGTCATACCTAGTATACTTCCCCAAAGTTTACATCTTCTTCATACATGTCCTTCAAAATATCAATTCCAACACTCTTCATTTGAATTTTTGAATAGTAAGAACTCTCCTACTTAGTGCATCTGCAAATTCTTTTTTATCTCCATTTTTGTGCTTGATAGAAAAGGTATAGGCTTTTAAGGTTTCCACCCACTTCATGTGCCTATGGCTCAACTTGTATTGGCTATTGATGAAACTTAGGGCTTGGTTATCTGTATAGATAATGAGTTCTTTAGGTAACAAATAATGTCTCCACTTATTAAGGGATTGGACCAATGCATACACTCTAGATCATATGATGAATACCTCACTAGTACATTTGAGGTCAAATTCTGATGGCCATTTATCAGATTTCCAATGCTTATTTGTCGGTATTTTGACACATGAGTCCGTCGCCATTTTTGCATAGGAAATTGTGACAGAAGACACATCCATCGGTTTACCGACACCAGATCACGTCAGAAACTTGCACATGACAACAACTTTGTTATGACATTTCCTGCAGTTCATCCATCGACATTCTGACACCACGACCTAGCAGAAATATACAATCTCTGTCAGAAATAACTGTCAAAAAGATATCCTTTCCGACATTATAACTATTGGCATATCGACAGTTGCCACCTAGTTCTGATAGATATACCTGTTGGATATATAGCATTTCTGTCGAAGTTTCTATCAAAAAATTTCTATTTGCGACACTTTAACTGTCAGAATAGCGATAGTCATGCAACATTTCTTCGACAGGTTGCCCTGTCAAACGTATAGCATTACTGTTAGAAGAATTGTCATAAATTATGATTCTCTGACATTTTATCTGTCGAAGGTATAGCACTGCTGTCGGAAATTCATTATGAAATGTCAAAAAATTGACGGATATGCACATTAAAGATAAAATAACTCAAGAGACCATCATAGGTTCTCTCTTTCTTAGGTCTATATTATTGACACAATGTTTTACCTTTCATTAGCTCATCAAATCCAGGGATTTGAAAGAATTTAATAGAATATTTTCATGACAGCATATATTATTTAAGTTGACATTGCACGAATTTATCTACTTCGCGCACTTGTAGACTATGAGGATGATGATAAAGAAGCATGGCCATGGTAGGAGATGCTTCTTTATCGCCATCTTCATAGTATACAAGTGCGCGAAGTAGATAAATTCGTGCAACGTCAACTTAAATAATATACGTTGTCATGAAAATATTCTAATAATTTCTTTCAAATCCCCGAATTTGATGAGCTAATGCAATGTAAAACATTTTGTCAATAATATAGACTGAAGAAAGAGACAACCTATGATGGTCTCTTGAGCTGTGTTATCTTTAGTCCTAGCTACCTGTCGATCGTCGAGAATAATCACCGCCTTGCATTTATGTACACTGCA
>MU226212.1:112241-142276 GCA_018584345.1 Thuja plicata
AAAATGGATATCCTTGAGCACAAGCACCAATAACATCAAATAATGGAGTTAAAGCATGGGCTAGGGCATGACACCAGTAGAATGCGGTCATTTCAGTGACAAAAATATACAATGGCGTCATTAAACACATATGCCAGTAATATCAACAAACGTGAATCCAAACATTTGAATACACTGAATCGATATCCTTGAGCACAAGCACCAATAACATCAAATAATAGAGATAAAGCATTGGTTAGGGCACAACACCAGTAGAATGCGGTCATTTCAGAGAGCAACTCCCTCAACAATAAAATGAAATGCATTTGAATATGATGCCAGAGGATCGAAAGATGAAGAAATCACATACCTTCTCCCATGCTCAGCTGTCGCTCCTTTTCTCCCGCTCTCCAATCGAAATAAAAATGATGAGGCTGTTTCACTTTTTTTTTTTTAATGTATACCCCAAATCTATCAGAATTTTGATGGTCAATTAAACACCCATCAGAATACCAACATCATCAGTGCCTATTACAAAAAAAAAACACCAAATTCGTAAGAAAAAGTTACCCGTCGAAAACTTCTGTCGAAATTTGGCCCCAAATGTAGTAGTGCCTCTTCTTGGCTTTATTTAAATTTTTACTAAATAATTCTATGGGTCTATCTTCTTGAATTAAGACACTGCCTATGGAAACTAGGATAACATCACAGACAATTTAGAAAACTTTGTTAAAATAAGGGAATTTTAGGACCAGATATTGAGATACATTTTTCTTAAGGAGTTCAAATGCTTCATTAGCTTCTTTTTTTCAAACAAACTTACATTTTTGGCCCCCCTTGATAGTATCTAGGATAGGTGCACAAATCATGCTAAAAATCCTTATAAAATTTCTATAAAAAGTGGCTAATCCATGAAAGGTCTCGACTACAGAAATGTTCCTAGGAGTAGGCCATGAAAGAATTTCATTTACCTTGTCTTGATCCATCTTGAGAGTACCCTTGGAGATCACGAATCCAAGGTATGTAAGTTCCTCTTGCATTAAAATGCACTTTTCCATACTTATCTTCAACTTCTCCTCATGTAATCTCTTCACCACCATCTCTATGTTCTTCAAATGTTCTTCTCTTGTGCTTCTGAAAATCAAAATGTCATCTAGATAGACTATGACAAATTTCCCTATGAAATCCTTAAGGACCTCATTTATGAGCCTCATAAATGTACTTGGGGCATTAGATAAACCAAAAGGCATCACTTTCCACTCATACAACCCCTCATTGGTTTTAAAATCTATCTTCCATTCATCCCCTAGCATAATCCTTATTTGATGGTACCCACTCATTAAATCAAGTTTAGAAAAATATCTTGTACACCCCAAAAAAATCCAGTAAGTCTTCTGTTCTATGAATTGGAAATCTATATCTTATTGTGATCTTGTTGAGGGCTCTAGAATCAGTGCAAAGCCTCCAAGTTACTTCCTTCTTAGCTTCCAAAATATCATGCACTTCACATGGGATTAGGCTCTTGCCAATTAGACCAGATTCAAGCAACTCTTCTATTTTTTTTCCATCTCCTCATTCTTTTATGGTGTTAGTTTGTAAGTTGTCGTGTTAGCTATTGTTGATCCTGGTATGAGATGTATATAGTGGCTTATCTCTCTCATTGGTGGTAGACTCCTTGGCATATTATTTATAAATATACCCTGATATTTGTCAAGAATGGTGGTGACTTCTTCATCCAGGTTTGGTTCCTTTTTCTCTACATTTTCTACCTTCAAAACAAAACTGTGATTATTTGTTGATTCATTAGTATCCTTCAAATCCATTGGAAAAGACTCTACATTGTCTTTAATAATAGGTATGAGTGAAAATAAAGGGCCATCCTCACCTTCTACTGCCTTCAATAATTCCTTCTTGCCCATCATCATTATCTTGACCTCTTTCTCTTTATGCTCTTCTTGATTTATCTCTGCCAGTGGTAACAATTCAATCACTTTACCATCTTTATTTATGGTAAAGGTGTTTTTAACTCCATCATGTTGGGATTTTAAGTCATACTGCCATGGCCTTCCAAAAATAAGGTGGCATGCATCCATCTTCACCACATCAACTATCAATTTGTCTTTATAGGCTCCAATTTGAAATTCAACCCATGACTTCTCATCCACAAGAGTTTTTTGTCTTGTATTAAGCCATGATAATTTGTAAGGGAAAGGATGAGTAACTCTTCTCAATTTAAAATTTTCAACCATTTCAAGAGAAATAAAATTCTCTATTGAACCAGAATCAATTAGGACTTTACATACCTTTCCTCTAGCTTTGCAATTTGTCCTAAAAATGACTTTCTTTGAGGTGGTTCCTTGGTGATTGGTTCTTGTAGGAGTGTTCTTCTCAACATAAGTGCTTCACCTTGCTTTTGATACCCATAGGAATTAGGATTATTCTGAGGGTCATGTTCTTTGACTAAATATGTTCTCCTCTCTCCTTGAGAGATAGACCCTATTGTCTCCAGGAACTTTTAGGCCATGTGTCCTTCTTGATTGAAAATAAAAGATTTAATAGGTCCATTACCTCTTCCTTGTGAATGAACTCTAGAATTTGGTCTTCTCCCTCTAAAATTCCCTTTGAAATCAGTAGTCCTACTTGGTTCTTGACTGGTTTCACCTTGAGAGTTGAAATTAGGTCCTCTTCCCCTTGACTAGCTTCTTCCTCTGAATGATTTTCTACCCTTGCCTATGTTAATTTGATCTCATCTCCTCCTAAAATTTTCTTCCACTTTCAAATATATTTGATAACATCTTGACACTGTATTAGGACTCAACAATTGCAGTTCCTCTTGAATCTTAATTCTCAAGCCATTTAGGTATCTTGCTACCTTGACACATTCAGGTTATGTGATTCTTGATCTAAGACTCAACTTCTAGAATTCCTTAGTATATGTGCTAATGTCCATCTCACTTTGTCTTAGGTTTTGTCTCTTTTGATGTAATTTATTTTGGTATGTATGTCTCATTTACCATTGCAACCACCCTCTTCATTGATGTGATCTTTTTCTTGTCATCCTTAGCTCTTTCCTCTTGAATGAAACTCTACCAAGTTACTGCTACTCCCTTCATCTTAGACATTTCTACCTTCACCTTTTGTACTTCAGTGATCCCCCCACATTCAAGGTGATTCTCTAAGGCTTCAATCCAATTTATCATAGCCTCAACATTCATTTTCCCATCAAACATGGGTAACTCCATTTTCTTACTTCCCAAAGTTTCTAAATCTTCCAGGAAACATTTATGATCCTTAGGTATATTCAGTTCTTCTCTAGGTGCTTCCTCTTCTTCATCTTCATCAGTTCCTTGTTTGTCTTCTTCTTTCTTTTCTACAATCTTCTCTACTTGATCTAACTTGTCGACCAACTGTTCTAATATTTACCTTAACAACCTATTCTCTTCCTCCTGATCTTCCACCTTCTTAGCAAGCTCTAAATTATTCATCATGTTGTAACTTCCAACAAAAGATTCTCTATCTAACATAAACAAAATTTCTTCTCCAAGAAAAGTAGCCAAATGCTCTAATACCAAAAATGATGTAGAGTCTAATACTTTGGAACACCACTAGAGGGAAAATAAACTCTAGGGTCTCAAAAAAGGACTTTGAACACCATATAGATTTGTATCCATCCATTGATCCATCCTAGACCTCTCCTCATGCCTACTAACATGCAAGTGTTCCCAAATGGAGGTATTTGGACTTAAGCACCCAAAAACACTAGAATGTGGGTGGGACTTCCAAGGACTTGGAAAACATCCTAAAATGAGTAATAAAACCTATCCAAACCACTCATTCTTCTTCCCTAATGCATTGGGAAAAACCTGCTTTATAATTCAGCCAAACTCCTTGTAACCCAGTAGACTTAGTTTTTAGTTACTAATTATTCATTTCCCCAAACAAATTAGTAAAATAATTATAGCTTTAGATACCCAATATTTACCTCCTACTAATTTCAAAAAGAAAGACTTCAACATCAAATAAAAAGTATCTAAACATTCAGAGGCATGATGACCTACAAAGGGCTAATTCAAACCATTCAACAAAGGAACTACCTCTCCCCTTTAGAATTTATGAAAACTAACACTTATAGGAGTTGAGGGGTCCCAAAAAAAATCCAAATCTAGATCTAGACCTTCTAGCTCAACACCCATATAAAGTTATGAACTGAAAGAATTCAATTTCTAGGTAGCCACATGAGGATGTCCACGTAGGGAATCAATTTTCTCACTCCTCCCCACATGAAAACAAAAATGGAAAGGAAATTATTAAATTACAATAAAAGAGTTTAATTCCACCAAGGGTTGATGAAAATTAACAGTGAAAATTCAAACTACATCTATTTCAAAAATAACCCTAACTAAAACTGCTTTAACGAATCAGTCTACACAAAAACTTGATTTTCTTACCAAATATATAACACTTCAGATGCTCAAAGTGGATGAAAATTAAAGGTAATAATATTTATTAACTAGTTACATAGCTTTCACATCTTAATCAACCCATGCATGCATGCATGGGGTAAATCACAATTAACAGAAAATGCAAAAAACTATGTTATTTCAAAACTACCTTCACTTTTTCATACATTCAAAACTTCTCTACCATACTATCCTCACTTCCTCAACCTCTCCTCTTTAAGGAACATCAAAATTCCAATAATCCATCACTTTCTTACAACAAAATCTTTGTCTTCCAACTTTTGCATAAAGACAAGAAAAGTTACTGAATAACAACTTCTCAAAATAGCAAGAAAAGATGCTAAAAATAATAATCCAACTTTTGAAGGTGTCAACACCCATCCAAAGCTTGCATGTCGACACAAACATGAAAACTAGCTAGAAAAACACAAAATTAACCAAAAATGTCCTAAGGTGGTTATGTAACAAAACTGGCTTATAAGGATGCCAAACATGGTCATGCCACAACATGGATTAGGACTTATTCCTTAAAAACACAACATTGTATAAATAGACTAAAATTTTCCATAAGGTTTGTTATTCTTCCTTTTCCTTTCTATTGATGAGTTCCCCTACACCATAGCCTAAAGCTAGGAATACCAAACCATCAACGATCTTGTAGAAACCCAATCTCAAACATGAAGTCTCACCAAGAAGGGATATCATGATTATTATAATACCATATATGTAATCATATATAAATGAGGCCAAGGGAGTGTCATGACTGGGAAGGGGAACTCTCTATATCTCCACACCACACCAGTCAAATAGGGAAGTTAGGGAATCCACAACTATAGTGGCCCAAGAATACTTGTAGACAACAATAAATAAAACAATGGTGCATCAAACACCTCCATGATCACTCAGAAAGAGGCAAGTAAAAAAGAAAGACATGGTCATTAAGACCCACAACAAAGATCAACACTCATAGGTGGACTAAGTCACACCCAACTATCTAGAATAGTAATTCCAAGAAGAGAAACACTCAAGGTCTCCAAATCACGTCATGGGAACAAAAAGATTATAAATAAGCATACACGCTAGAAAAAAATGCAAATAATTCAAGCTCAACCAAGATCACACAAACTAGGCATTTGTATTAACAAAAATACCATGATTCTTACAAATGCTCAAAATGAGGTTCGTTGAAAACAACCATTAGCTCATTAACATTTTTCATAAATCTCATGCAATCTCTAATCTTGTTAAACACGATACACATTTACTCATCCATTACACAATGTAGCTATTACCATCCTTACCAAGGATATTCACCATTTAATAATATTTACATCAATTAAGGCTAATAAGCATCTACATCATTATCATCTTGCACTTCTTTTATACACATGCAAGAATTTATAATAATTTAAATAAGTCATTCTAGTTCTCATATTTACAGTTACTCAATAGACACAATATAGTATATTCTCTGCAATGTTCTCCCTTGCAAATTCTATCAGAGGTCCATAGGGAACATGATAGATTCAAAAAACAAAAAATTTCATAGCATTATCAAACATTTAGAATAGTCACCACAAAAAAATGGAAGAACCAAAATGAGGGAATGTCAATCCAACAAGAAATCCCAGAATGAGCTCATTTCAACAATAAATCAAATGTGACAATTATCACAAAGAGATAGATAAGAATTTTGGGTGACTAGTCCAAGCATAAGAAATACCAAATCGTTGCTAGCCCACATGACACATGAAAAAACCCACCAAAAGATAAAATTGATCACCAATCAAGAAATACATTCATGAAACATTGTGACCAAAATCAATCATATAAGAGGGAGTAGCCACCACATGACAGTGAGGGATACATTGTCTTAGTAGTGTTAGAGAACATACCCACACACACCAGACAGTGATCCATCAAGGATCTCAACCATAAACATAACTATACTTTCAATAAAAGTGGCAATATTATTTCACAAATTCAAATTTCCTTATTCTTTTCCATGTAATTCAATAATTCCATTATGCAGGGTGTAAAAATAAGCTCAAAACATATGTTGAATACGTAATGCAAGTTTACCAGGAACACAACATGAAGAGGGTAATTACACCACATGGTGAAGCACACACAAGACTGAAACATGAGACTCAATCTCTCATAGGGGTGCTCAACATGCTCACACAATAGGGGTTACACAATGATGTGTCAATGAATGTATGACTTACAATAACAAAGGGTTCTTCCCACATCAATGTATGCATAAATCACATCATGAGTTATCAAGAATGGCTATAAAAATACAACACAACCCACATCATCAGGTTATGGTAATAATATCAACATCACACAAGTGACAATTAAATCTCTACATTTACAAAGGCCTCCTTTCACTCAATGCAAGACAGATGAAAGGTCACAAAGATAAAATGCTAAATTCACATGATTCCATGGATTTTGGGGACATAATTCATTAACCAAAATAATTTATTACAATTGATAATAATACTTCTCATTACCAATAGATATCTCTTTTCATAATTATAATGGTACATAACTATCATTCTACAAATTGAATGCATAACAATGAAAGAAATAAGATGCCACATATAGCCAACATGAATCATTTCATTTACTATCTTATTAATGCAACAATCACTAAAATACATAGTGCACCACATCCGGTAGGAAGTCAATCATTAGGCACTCAAGGCCTTGTATGGACACCTAATGAGTAACTCTGACCAAGAAGGGTCATACAACAAGCGAGCCACTCATGGGCTACTAAGCACACAAAGAAACCAAAGATATGCATATACATACAAGCCATTATATTGTAACAAATGGAAATACAACCATAGTTTCCAAGGCATCCACACACTCAGACCACACAAGGGTCACAAAACAATAAAACACAAGAGAAGCATGTCATCTATATGTTCTAAAGGGCTCTGAAGAGGTTTTGAAATATGGGTATCATCCATCCCTAATAGGTGCAAAGATCTAGGAGGTACTCTTCCTCCACCTCATGTTACTTGGGTCAGTTCCTCAAGAACACTCAAGAATGCCTCACTTAGGCACCCAAGTAACACCTAACCACTAGCTCATGAAACTACACACATGTTCTCACATGTCCACAACATCCACTATGAAGGCAACATAAACATAGAGATCCCAACGCATGAGATGTGATCTGATACTAGATGTAATGCTCGACCAAGGAACTCTTAGAATAAAGGTTTTATTACTCAATAATTTTTTTGATATATAGAATAAAAATCATATAACATTGTGTATTTTATAGCCATAAAAAAACAATAAAAAACATGCCAAGATAATCATAAGGATTATTCCATGATCATACACAAGTGGAAGACTTCACCATTCTTCCAAAGGTTCCTAGACAACTCAACATATATATACCTAGAATGAAGAAAACACATCCATGAGACTGCCCATCAAGGATCTAGAAAATATCCATGGACCACAATAGGCCTAGCCGACAAGAACTCATAGCTAACAAAGGGAGAATAACCATAATCTTGAACCCAAATCATAGATGTTCTTTTTAAGCCTAAAGTATATGTTCCTACTATGATTAATGATACAATTTAATTTCCTTTCTAATCATGTTTATAAACCATAACACCAACTATGATCCTCAAATGATAACTAACAAGGCCCATAAAAGATACTAGGATCTTCTAGAATCCAATCCTAAAGAACACACAAAACACCCAGATCTCAAAACTCTTTCGAAAGACAAATTGGGTAGAGACAATGAAAGCAGACAAAGATATTGATTCTCACTGCACAGACATTGATTCTCATCTAGTGAAATTTTGGAGAAAAAAGTTTCAATCTAGAGAGGTGGAGATGTTGACCAAAAGGTGGAGACATCAATCTGTATAAATGCCAAAGGACAGACAGAGACACTAATCCATGAAATTGAGCCAAAATTCAAGGTACAAAAGCTTGAAACCTAAGTTGACTCCAACGTACAACTGTTAAACATCTAGCTCCACACCGAGGAGTACCAGATAGAATATATCAAGGACATAGTCACTCTATTGCATTAATAAATACATCATTTGAATGCATATAGGAAGCTACTTGAAAAATCACAACATCAGTGCATATATACATGTACACACACACACACATATATATCAATGGTACAATAAATGAAGGATATACCATGAGAACTCGATGCTTGACATCTCTGTAACTGAAAGAAGCCCATCACCTATAAAATGGTCCCCAAAAGTGGTAAACTACAATGACACCCTACCATGTGGGACCCCCTCAAGATGACCCCATCATGCTCGTGGAGATAGTAACCCAACCAAAAACACAAGGAAAACATGCAAGAAAGGAGTGACAACACAGACACCAAGAAAATACATAATCTCAAGGAAAAAACAAAGGTCCAAAGAAATACATAAGTACATAATGTAATCATACATGGAGAATAATAAACATGAGATCTAATGCAATACACAAAGGTGAAGAATACAAATACACATGGAGAACACTCAACATGTGGGCCAATATCCAAATACAACCAAGAAACCACATAGTCACCATATACCAAGGGTACTAATAAGAGCTATCATGGATACAATATAGGGACTCAAGGTGGAGTTTCATTACATAGCTCACAGTATCCCAAGTGACATCGAGTCTTTGATCAATGTTTGAAAATGACCAAGCTTTAAATGTATCTTTGATCAAAACCCTCGAATGACTAGATATTGCATCTTTGATCAACATCCATAAATGACTAGACACTAACTTACCTTCGATCAACACCCTCGGGTGGCCATGTTGTCAGTTAATATTATTATTGTGGTTTTAGCCAAGTTAATTTATTAAGTTATCACTTTATTAATAACTCCCTTATGTGGCTTGTATCAACCACTTATGGGTTGGGATCCACATAAGGAGCCACTCCACTCCACTACCCAAACACCAAATATTCTCATCTTGTTACAACGATGGGGCACAAGCATAAAGAAAAACAAAAATAATATAATAAGGAAAAAGTCATAAAACCCAAATGCACAAGGGACTCAATCAGTCTCAAGCCAAGAGTATAGGTCACTCGATAGCTCAACTACATGCCTAGATGTGGTCTCAAACAAATTCATGCACATATTACATGGGAGCTCAACCTCAAGCATAGATTGTGCTAAAACAAGGGAAAAAGAATAATAATAACCAAGAGAACACCAAATTCTCAAAATCAAGCTTCCATCAAAATATGGGTAGCACTCAATCGATCACAAGTCAAGAGTACAGTCCTCTTTTAAAATTTCTTCTCAAAAGAATCATATAAGATAATAGGTAAAACACACAAAAAAAAAACATGTCTTGCTCTCCTCCCCATCGTAATGGCATCATGAAGCATCAAGGGCACCAGCCATACCCCCGAGAAAGAAAACTATTATAGACCCATGTCAAGATTTATGAGTCATCTCATATACCTAATTGATCCAAAAAAACTTAATATCCATATTTCTACATGACCACTACTAAATTCATATAAATCTAAAAATACCACACACTCAACCTCCCACACAAAATTTTGCTCCTATAAAAAAACTTAGAGATGAAACTTGAAAACTTATCTAAATCTTACAACAATAAAATCAAAGAGTGCATATGGAGTAGGGAAGACTTATCTGGACCAAAATAATTGCATATTTTCACATATTCCCCAATCTCTCCTCCTTTCTCACAAACCTACAAGAGTTCCCCAAGTGGAGAAGTGGGTCCCCCATGCTCTCTTCCCAAACTCAATATAAGGAAGATTCACTTACAATACTTGGATTGGGAAGTGACACATGTTACCTTCCCATCCATTCATCAATGTGGTCTTTTCTTTAATTAAGAGGGGACAAAAAGTATGACACCCCATCCAAAAGGTATTCCCTCATAAATGAGGTATGGGGGTGAGGTTGGTGCCCTTACCCCATATAACCCCACCAATTCCCCAAACTCGTCACTCATCTTAATGTGTACTTTTGAAGGGTTAAATCAAGTACTTGGGCTTTTATTATGCATCCAATTGGTCCCCACCTCAAGGTTATAGAGCCCAGGGGTCTAATTTTTGTAGATCTAACATAAAAATTAACCTAGAAACTCTTATTAGGGGACCACAAGTATAAACCTAATAAACACATGATATAAAATAGTAAAACCATATCTCCTAAAAAGTGGTTAACTTAATGCTTATCCAAGAGGTAGTTGATTCGTGCTAAATTTTATTCATCTTGCTATTGTCCTTTTCACTTCCCTACATATCGCAACCATAGATTATAGTTAAGACCCTACAGTAATCCAACATGAAAGATAATCAAATTCTCGTGAACACAATTATGAATCATGTGCCTAGTTAATCACAAATCAAATTCTACTTTGGCACAAACATCCCCCTTTTCTAAAAGAGATATTTCAAGTCATTCAATGTGCATATGCTTTCATTACATTACATAATAAAAATAAAGTTTAATTCCCAAAAGGAAAATATAAGATACCATTCATAAGTTCCATAACTCTAAGCATATTCCCTTCAAGAAATATATTCAACTCCCATCGTGTTTGCTAATGACATAAATAATATTACTATCATGATACAATTAACTAATTAATGAGTTTTAATAATCTAGTGAAAACTTATTATGGTTGAATAAATCTCCTGAGAAGGATGGTCTTACAAGTCCTTTATGAGGAGAGGTCTTACATCCCCCTCCCCGTGTCTTTGACTTCCTCTTGGAAGTCACTCAAATTTAGGAATATAATTCTCATCCTTGAAAAGTTTTAACTTTAATCTTATTGACAAGGAACTTATATTAGTAATGACATGTATGTACATAAGTCCATTAGGCACATACACTTATTTTCCTTACTCTTATTAAATATAGAATTTGAACCATAATATGTGTTAAAGACATACTTTCCCTGATTTAGGAACTTCAATAATTTAGGGGAAAAAACACTTCATATAGTGGAAAAATGATTTTTAATATTCACAATGTATCTTATGGTTGCATTATTCATTTAATTATTTAATTTTCAATGTAATGATGCATAGTAATATAATCCCAAATATTAATATCTAAGGTAAAGTCACTTGAGAGCATACTGATACATGGTTCATTTTTGTGCATAAATACTCAATTTTACCCCAAACATCACTCATGAGGTTGATACCCCCAAAATTCCCAATTTTATTTGTGTATCAATTAATGATTAAGAGGTATATTATGTGTTACTTTTGTTATGTCATAGTTTGTTGTAATTCCATAGTATACCCATTGGTAACTTTACAAAGTTTATGCAATAATTTAGTACAAGATCATACATGGGTTTTACAATACACTAGCATAATACAAGAGTCACACACAGGCTTATGAGGATGGTTTCCCATAATACTGATGGCACAGGAAAGGATGGTGTCATTGGGACCTTCTCTAAGAATCCCTCATACCTTTCCTAGTACCTTCCCTTTTTTATGTAAGGTGGTTAGTCTCCAAAGGTAGGTACAAAATAATCACATACATGGTACAAGGGGCAATGGATTACGACCATCTCATACCAGTCTCATTTGCACCCCCATCCTCATAATGAAAATATATTTCCTAGCACATCTACTCCCTCATACGACCTATCAGGAACCCCTCTTGGGTATGACAGTTTACAATAGTCACATCACAAACATATTTTGCCAACATTTTTCAACAATAAAGGGCCTCAACAAATAATCATAAAACCAAAGATTAAAATTATCAATTTAATAAATTAAAATTCAAGAGTGGTCACATTAGTAAACCCTTAGTTTAAAAAGAGTAAAGACACGTCCTTGAGGCAAATAGTAGCATTAAAACAAAATTTGGATAAGTGGTCCAACATTTTTTTTATTTTTGTATTGTTGGCAATATAAAGAAAAGTAATAAAAATTCTCAACAAAAGAAACTAGATCAAGTATCCACATTTGATCAACAATTGTACATTACGAGCACTATGTGGCCTTATTAAGGCCACTAAGAGGGAGGAGGGGAATGTTGGTTTTCTAACCACATAAATATATAATGGTACAGATCTCAATCCACAAAATTATAATGGTGGTTCTCTAACCACATAAACATTTAATAGCATGCCATATGAAGGTGGTCTCTACCACATAAAATATAACCAACATTGATCCTGCACAACCTGGGACATGCTCAATAATGAATATGTAATGCCATGTATATGAAAAGCCAATATATCTTCCATAATATCCATGTATCATTGCCATAATAGTAACCATCCTCGATCCATGAGTAGACACATTAAGGAAGAGACCTTCACTATGAACCAATAAGTGTGGTTCTACATGTGGGGGATTCTATAGGAACTAATGTCCTTCAGATTCTTACATTCAATGGAGGTCCTCTATCTCTCAACATGGTGTGCATCTCATAAAGAAAAAATAAATTTTCTATGGAGCTACTACCATCATAACACTTGTTCATAAGAATCTAATGGGTGTCCTCTATCACTCAACCCCTAATTCCATGGTGTGCATCTCATATAGCATACACTATTGAGATACTACCAACATAATGTAATACAAGATATGATAATTAATATTCATTGTCAAACACAAGTCCATTTGGTCGTATGAGATGCACTACAAACACATCACGATACAAGACTCACAGAAAACACCCAACTACTACATTCAAACATAATGTTTTCACGAAGGGTGTTCCTTGATGGATCACATATGACGTCCATCTTACCCTTACCTAAGTTTGGTGGAAAAGATCACCAACTTGAGGCACATCATATTTACTGGCTTACTTCGTATGTCACGAGACATTTTTTATTTATTTCCACAATGTCCACAAGCACTTCCACACATAGATTTCATCCATACAACATTTTTTTTCATAGGGTATAACATATTTTATCACATTCTAGGGTGCACACAAATCTACACATCAAGTCATGAACCACATTGTCATGATGATACATCAATAATTATTTTCTTGCAAACACACTTTTTTAGCCTATTTGATTCTCATCTTACTTATAACTATGCATACTATCACTAGTCATGATGTTGGCTTTTTTGCTGGGTGTTTGTATTTTTGTGGTTTGGTATGTTTTGGGGCTTTAATGCTTTATCTCTAGTTCTGTTGTAAAGGGTTGTGTGGCCCCTTTAAAGCCTGAATTTTCTCTAATCCAAAACTATGCATACTATCACTCTTTTCATCATTGTCATGTAATCACAAACAATATTCTATATTGTAGCACAAAGGTAAGGTGTTCACATTTTTTTCATTTACCCAAATAAAATTGACTTCACTACTCAATAATGTCAATATTTTCTTAATTTGTATCTAATTTCTTTCTATAACTTGTATATTCAAAGTTTAGGAATCAACTAGACTTCAATTTTGATCTACTTTTCATTACATATCTTCAATTATATCATTATGTTTTCTAGATTAATGTTCAAATTTTTAGTATTATCTAAGTTTGAAAAGAAAGTTCCAATTGATGCAAAAGTTCCCTACTTTAATGGTAGTTTATCCATCTATACTCATATAGAACAATTCAATTCATGCACAATATGATGAATACAAGTTGAATAATATCTTTTATAACTCATTCACCTCTACCCACACACATTTTGCACCCTTTATATCTTTAAAATATATCCTTATATGTACGCATTACAACCATAATTTCTACAAACTTCATAAAACATAGAGATTTATACCAAAGTACAATTTACTTAGCAAGTTAACCAATTATCAATGTTCCTTTTATAATATCATGAACAAGGTTCTGCTAAACAAAACTAATAAATATAATAATATCACTTTAAATCATAGTTTTTAGGCTACATGGATTTAATTTTATTCTCTTACCTCGCCATGAATCCATCTTACTCTCATAATTAGATCTTAATGAGAAGTTTAACCCCTTAAGGACAACATCAATAGTGAATAAGGTCAATAGTTCAGAGCCCTTATATTAATCTTTTTATAAACCTATACCTATAAGATAGTAATACCCAAATGGTTTGAATAAAATTCTAACTTCCAATTTACTGATTCAATGATGCATATTCTCAAGTAATTTCCATATTTTGTTTACAACATGAAATTGGTTACACGTGACATTATTTGAATTTCATCATTATGTTAAAGTTATTTCCTCAAGAGTAATTTTTCTATAACTTGATTCTTTATTTCCATGTTCTACAACTTTTATTTAGACTTTAGATAATAAATAACTTATACATTCATAGGACATTAGGAATCTCATAATCTAAGGTTTTCACGATTCACTTAACAAATGTCACAACCTATAGGTTCATTACTATATTAAGGTGTAACAAGTTTACTTACAAAACTAAATTTGGATTCGTATGCAAGAAAGGGATGCATTCCAAAATTGGCATTATTACCTATGTAACTCTACTACCAAGCATTAAGTAACATGGTACACATTGAAAGAAAAAGTTTTATTTTCATGACTTCATTTTCAAATCACTATTGGAAAACTCATTTCTTATAATATTTGAAGATATAAGATCATTAATATGTTTGATACCATAGCTAGTTCTGGGTGCATTTTAGAGTTAGGACAAGATCTTATACTTTACAAGGTTGCATTCTCACACTTCATAGAAATTGAATTTAAACTAAATAAGCTTGCACTATTCTAGAAATGGATTTCATGAGGGCTCTAGATTGTATACAAGTAAACAGTATCATTGAAAACAACTCTAGATCAAAGCTATCTATCCAAGGCTTAAAATATGTTGGAAACCCTTTTAAGACTCATTTGATTGTGTCATTTTCCATCTCTTATGGTTAGGTGAGATGTTATGAAGAATTTACTCAATATCACACTCTTTATTAGCATTATTATTATTTCATTTAAATACTTGTTTCCAATCTAGTCAGTGCTAAGATTTCTCTCATTTCTTAAACACTTCCATACACTGCCATCTTAGTCTATAATTAAGTCATTGATAAAATTTGAATAGTTTACATTTCACAAACCTCAAAGATCTTGAAATATTACTATGATCTAATGACATTATTCACATCAAATTCACTAGTTATAAGACAATTTTACCCAAGGTGACAAGGTCTAATATTATATGAAGAC
Source organism: Thuja plicata (assembly GCA_018584345.1). NCBI lineage: Eukaryota > Viridiplantae > Streptophyta > Pinopsida > Cupressales > Cupressaceae > Thuja > Thuja plicata. The sequence continues at coordinate 127,859 of MU226212.1, forward strand.
TCTGAGAGAACAGTTGGAATTATTGGAATGATGTACTGAGAGGGGAGGGGTGAATCAGTACCTCTGAAAATTTTTATGTGGTTGACCCATTAACCTTTGTGTCATCAGATTTGTATATTCCTATCTATCTGTTTATCTTTCTTTATGTATGTGAAATCATAATATAAGTTCCTTGCATGTGTAAACATTCAAGAAACATTCATGAAAATAAATAACACATAACACAAGATATGATATCGTAGAAAACTCCTATTAGGAAGTAAAAACTACGGTGGGGATGTCTACCCACAAAACTTCACTATCTGTAGATAAGAAGGGAGCCAGTTAAGGCTTACAATTTGATCGCTTCTGATGATCTACCCTGTTAGGAGTATTATGGTGGATACCTGTTAGGATCTACTTTGTTTGAAGCTTTAGCAACACCGTTAGGTGTGCACTCTGTTAAGATATTTATCAAAGAACTGTTAAGTCCACCTTCTACAAAAGGATTTTTGATGTGATGCACTTGTTAGAATGAAACTACAATATAAATGTTGATATGATAGTATATGCAATCTCTAATTGCTGATAAAAGATCCTATAAATCTTACAATATATATGTAATCACCCTGAGTGATTTGAATAATACCTTGTCTTTTGCTCGTCAGTAGCCTTGTCTGTGTTCTTGATAACTGATGTAATCTGTTTCTGAACCTTGCATGAATTCTCTTCTTCTTAGATTCTCTCCATGGCTACAATCATTTTTCCAAGTTACTTCATGTCTTTTATTACAAATGATTGAACATCTATTTATACTAGTTTCTAGCTCTATTCTTGATTCACGCTTTTCAAAATAGCTCTAGATCCAAGGTTTACAACTTGACCTTGATCTTTAGTTAGTTATGTTTTAGATTCATTAGGATGCTTTAAAACATTTACAATATGCTTGCTTGACCCTCAAGTAAAGTTTTAAAACAAAAAAAAAATCTATAAATAGAATTACAATGTTTTATTTGACGTGGAAAGTTAGATCCACTTTTTGTGGGTTCTGTAACTAACTGTCAGTTTTGATGGTCAGGCTGCTCTGTCCGTCTATCATTTTTCTTTAATTATTTTCTCTATTAATTTTCTACTCCTTCGGTATCCCTTAATTGAATTGTTCGTTGGGTTCCTGCCTTTTTTGCTTTGTCGAGTTTGTTCACAAAACTATACCGTCAGTGATGTCTATATTCTTTGTCATTGGTTGAAATTTTGTCAGTGTTCGTTGGGAAATTCTATACTTAGAATTTTCATGATAGACATTGTCATCTTGTCGGGTATGCTTGATGTCCGTCGATTATGCCTATACCAATGACCTTTATCACGTTTTTCCCTTTAAGTATACTAATGGAAAAACTTAATGTCATCAATCTCCCCCTTTGACATTAGTATCAAAAATTGATATGTGCAACATACTTGATGTATTAGTATGTACACCTGTGTATACTTTTTCCTTAGTCATGAAATGACTCCCCCTATGCATATGTCGGTAAGTGTAAGTTTATGTACATATAATTGACTTCTCCTTTTTGTTTCCTTTTTCTGATATATTGTACATATCTATCCTTGATGTACATACATTTATCCATATCCTTATCTCTTTTCTTCTAAAGTAATATATTGTATATATGTACTATACATTCCTCCTTTTTTGATAATGAGGGCAAAGGTACTTACATCTTGTAAAAAATGTGAGTGTGAGGATTTGATTTCCTCCATCATCTTCTCCCATTTATCCTTCAAATTCTCAAGATCCACATGCTCAAGTGATATCCTTACATGCATGTCATAGATGTTGTCTACCACAGACATCTCTGGGGTGGCTATTAGATTTCTTGCATTTGTTATGTGTTGTTGCAGAGTGGTGAGGTTTGGAAAAATGTGAGCTCGTAGCTCAGTAACCTCATTTTTGAACTGTGTCTCTGCATCCCATATCTCTTGCCTCAACCTATTTACCTCTGTGATCTTGTCATGATGAAAATTTATTGTGTTTTCATCAGAGGTTAAACTTAGTGCACTAGCTGTTAGATCTGAATCTACTTGGGACAACTTTTCACTATTTTCTTTTGTGAAATTTTCCACTATGCACAATTTTTGAACTAAGGTAACAACTTCAACAATCATAGGTTCTAATTGATTTCCTAATTAAGAGAGCTTTATCTTTTTCTCTACCACTTCTTGGCTGATCTTCTCAACTAATTTGTGTTGATATTTCATCTCTGCCTATTCTTCCATTGCCTTCTCTGCATCTACATTTTGATTGGTGACGGCGTCGATAAGAACTTCAATTTGTTCCATGAATGATATGCCATCTTCAAATTTTGTATCAGGAACAAGTTGATGTAGTAAGTCTCTTGCTTTATCAAGTGCTTGGGCTTCCCTATGTGCCTTTTTCATTTTCTCCTGTATAGATTTTCTTTGGCATATCACTCCAAACTTTTGAAGTGATTCAATATCTAAAGTAGATACATCTCACTTGGGTATCTCAATTACCTCATCAAGTGTTACAACCAAGATGCCTTTCTTCATTACCTTCTTCTTCTTCTTCTTCTTTGGCTAGGAGACAGATTGGTGTACTACCATTTGTAGACCTTGAGATTGGACTGATTTGGTAGGTGAGGGTTGAGAAGATGAAGCATCTTTTTTCTTCTATTTAGAGTCCACTGGTTGGTTTTGTGAAGACGTCTCTTCATTGGCATTGGGTGTATCAACAGATTTATCTTTCTTTTCTTTCATCCTCTCATCTTTCTTAACTTAGTCACTCTTTTCTTTCTCTTCATCCTTTCTCAATGTTTCATCTATTTTAGTCTCTTCTCCTTTATCTTTTTCAGTAGACACCTTTTGCTTATTGTCGGTTGCATCCTTGATCTCTATATCTGTATCTTTTTGAGTGTCTGATGCATCTTTATTTTCATCATTACCCATGTCCTTGGGTATATAATCATCTTTCTTAGATGATTTCTCTTGACTTGATTCAATATCAATAGCTTGTATCAAAATTTTCATATTGGTCGGTGTATTGACCTCTGTAGTGTCAGTAAGTGTATCATGTTCGTCGGTGTTACCCTGTGCAATATTTATATCTTCATATTTTTGCACCTCTTATGCAGGGTCTTTTCCTGTAGTGTCATTGATGGTGTTATCCAACCATTTTTCATCATTGATATCTTCAGTTATGTTACCTTTTATTGTCAATTCTTCTTTGGTAACCTCTTCTTCATTACTCAAGTCAATATGAAGTGGACTTGGTGGAATTTGGCTTTCCTCACTCTGAGTTTTGTCAAGAGTAGTGTCGGGCCATACCTCATCTGTAACTTCAGTATTCTGGTTGCCGGTTGCCTCGCTCTCTTCTCTGTCCAATTCCACTAATGAGTCATCTTTTGCATCCTTAATGATGTTTTTTTCCTTCTCTAGGCTAGCTTCCTTAATGGGTTTGTTAAGTATATTGCTCCACTATTTAATGCTATCTTGATCAAGCTCAATTAGCTTCCCTTTGAGAAATTTATATGCTCTCATTTTGGGTGAGAACTCCTTTTCATAATTCTTCATCATTTCATTTATTTCTTCCTTCTTTGAATTAGAAGGTATAAGAGTAACAAGTACTCTTTCTCTTATCTCTTTTTCCCGATGTAGTACAAATGTCCATCTTGCAGACAATCTCGCTGATGGTTCCTTGGGAATGTCATATTCTGAGAATTGTAGTGGAACATAATGGTGTTTGCAAATTTTAGCTATAATAGCATCTTATATCTTGTTTTGATCCTCTGGATCAAATTTTAACTATTTCCTAATGTTAGGATCAGAAATAGATGGTGATTTTGAAATGTTCTTACATATTTCATCAATGGTTTTGGGAATCAAGGGTTCTTTTTCCTTTTGAATTTCTATGTCAACTTCATCCATAGCTGAGTCATCTAGATCCTCTTTTTTTCTAACCCATTTCCTCCTTTTGGTATGTGTCTCCTTTAGTGAGACCAGTTTTCTTTTGTAGGTTCTCACTTTACCTTTCTTAAGTGGTGAAGGAGTTGGTTCCTTTGTCTTTTTTCTTCTTTTCCTTGAAGCGGCTATAGTTCTTGCTTTCTTAGGTGGAGGTGGAGGTGGTGAATTTGATTATGTACCCTCTGAATAATTCTTTTTAGTATCTTCACCATTAGGTGACTGGCCCTCAGTTTTTTCCTCCTTACCTTCTATTTCCTCTTCACCTTCTCCAGTAACTGCAAATTTATTGGTTAAGTTTTAAACCATTTTTTTCTTCTTGTTTATAATTTTCTTGACAGCAAGATCTGTCTTGATCTTTGGTTTGGCTTCTTCATAAGTGCCAAATCTTTCTTGCTTGTTGTCCACTGGTTCATTCAATAGTGCCTTGATGCACTTAGTAGCATGTCCTATTTTGATCTCATATTCTAATGGTGATAGCCAGGATTTCCTAGGTACTACTAGTTTGATATAGGTAAAATCAGTATCTACCATAAAATATATGTCCTCTTTGTGTTCTTCTATCAAACTCTCAGGTATTCTAGTTCTAGATTGTATCTTTTCCTCAATACCTTTGAAATATTCATTCATTAGGTCATCAAAATCTATTCCTAATGACTCTATATGCTCACATATCTGTATGGTTATAGGTTTTCTTGTGTCCCATACTACTTTGCCTATGGAAGGAAAGTATTCTTCAAAGTAAAAGAATATGCACATAATGAGGGAACAAAACTTACAAGTGTTTGTTCTTGAAAATCTAATGGTGTTCATGTTCTCCTCAAGTTGATTCAATAAAATCTCTGTGAGATCCATCTTCTTTCCTAGTTTGATGATCTTGTAAGCCGTGCTCATAACAGTGCTTGCTATGTTGTTCATTCTACTAGCCTGAAATATTTTGTATCCTACCACACATGCACCAAACTTGAGTTCCTCGTCGGTGATAGTGCTGACCTTGAGACCTCTCTTGTCTGATTTTGCACCAATTAGCTTTTCCACTTCCTTCAAGGATGAGTTCTTGTGAGCTTGTGACTTGTCGGTTGTGGCATATCCAGTAACCACATGAATAACATCTTTTGTTATTCATTTTGGCTCATTTAGCCATAATGTCTGGTTATGCATTCTACTGAGAACTATCCATATCCATTTGGTTTTAAAAACCTTGGGAAAGTGTAATGCATTAATGAGACCTTTCACTTCTAGATTCTTGTGCTCTTCTTTAAGGTTTCTAGCTTCATCACATAGTGCCTTAAAGGCATTGTCTAGGTCTAGATCTCCTAATTTTGAGATCTTGCAATGTATATAGGACCTTACGTCCTCTACCAGCAAAACCCTAGGTGGGATTCTGGAGAATTCTCTGGAATCATCAGGTTGTGATGCGATTTCTGGGTGAAACTTGTATTTAGGATCAACACAAGTGCTGTTGCTGATAAGATTGATCATTTTCTTCTTAGCCTCTTTCAATTTTTCAATTCTTGAAGTAGACGCCATCGTATTTGATATTTTAGGGCTTCCCGTAAATAAATAGTGCGGTCGATGATTGTAGGTACTTACTGAATCTCTGTGATTGCTAGTGAATCCTTTGAGTTGTGTTAAAATCTTACTAAGGTCACACTTCAATCTACTCTTCAATCGCTCTGCTTGGTTGCTTGAAAATCGTGGGTGCAAAATGAGTTCTTCCGTCGCGCTTTTATAACTTTTGTGCCCTAAGTTGTCATTAATGCCCAACAAATCATTAGTATACAAAGACTGAGTTTGTCGGTTGAGGCATTAATAACATCTTCGGTGTAGGTGCAAAGTGTTGGGGTTGCTAGCAGCTTTGGTGACTTCACCGATGATTATCGGTAAAATGGCGATGACAACTTCTGTCGGCTCAAGGATCACCGATGTCTGTCAGTTTACACTTATCAACTTGGCTTTTGTGTAATGACCAATACATTTCAGTAAGTAATGTCAACTTTTTTGTGTGTGTTCACCGATGCTAATTTGTACTCATTAACTGATGGTTGTTTTTCAAATAATATTACAAGTAACAATATAGTGCATTCTTCAATAATGCTAATTTGTCTATGTGATCAATATGTAATGGAACCGATGCATAATATAACTTGTCATAATGCAGTTCCATACTTACTTGTGCAACTTAGTTGGAAATGGTGATGCCACCAGATCCATTGGATGGGGAATCATCATTTGTATTGCTTGTTCTAGCACCTTCAGTGTTTGTAGCTTTTACCCACATCTTGTTTCTTATCTTCTTGATGTCATCAATGTTGTTTCCATTGGGATAAGTGCTTATTTCTGTTAGTCGGTCTTTGCAATCTTTTATCACATGTCTGACTTTATGACAATTTAAACATGCCATACCTGGATTGAACCATCCTCTTGGTCTTCTAGTCCATTTTCTCATACAGTTGGTAGATATACGACCATACCTTCCACACGCTGTGCAATTTTCCCATGTGTTATAGTCCCAAACATATGAGTTACTGACTCTTTTCAGTTTGTAGCCATTATCAGGTTCTTTTGGTGTCCATGCTTTCTTATTCTTTCTCTAGCACTCCTGATGTGTATGTCCATTCATTTTGCAGGTACGACAGTACTTGTCCATGTAGGTTTCCTTCTTTGGATTTGTCACATTGGATCTACATTCAAATGCCTTGTGTCATTTCTTGTGACATTTATAGCAATTACCAATGAAAGTAGATTGTGATTGAGGAATACCTTTCATTTTGTTTTTGCAAATATTTGAGGTGTGGCCTGGTTTTCGACAGTGATTGCATGACATCTTCTTGGTTCTTGGAGTTTCATAAACATTCCTTTGATTTGATTGATTGTATGATTCTCCATTGTTGGTGTACCCTATTCCTGTGTAGTTGTTGACTCTTCTTTGTCCATCAAGGAAATCATCCATTCTTTTGTTGCTATCTTCAACTTTCTTGATCAATTCATTGTGCTAATTTTGAATTCTAACTTCATCCTTTAGCTTCTCATTCTCTTCCCTTAGCTCATTGATGATCTGTATTCTTTCAATGAGTTCATTGTTTAATCTGGTTGCTTCTTGACTCATAAGAATAATCTAATTAGTAATCTCATGGTGATGATTAGCAAGTCTTTGAATCTCTGATTCTTTTTCTTGTAGCTTCTCTATAATTTTTCTCCTATCATCAATAGCCAATGTTCTCTCTGATTCATCTTTTCTTGAATCATTCATGACATCAATAATTTTTACCATCGGAGTCTCTTAACCAATTTGTAGCATCTTGATTTGCTTTGTCAGATGTAGATTGACCTCTTGTAGACTTGTGATCTCTTCTACTAATGTGTCTTTTGCTTTGGTTGTAGTGGATTCAGCTGAGTTGAAGTCATATGGAATCTCCTCTTCTTGATAATCTTTTTCATTAAGCCTAGTTGCCATAATATTTCTTTCATCAAGAAGCTTTCTCATGCTTACTCTCGCCTCTTTATACTGCTCATAGTAAATCTGAATTTGTAACTTCTCATTCTCAATAGTCTTGTCCAGTCTGTACTTTTCCATTGTGTTGATATTTTCTCTTAAGTCTTTAAGCTTTTCAAGAAAGAGACTTAGCTCTGATACCAATTGTTGGAATTATTGGAGTGATGTACTGAGAGGGGAGGGGTGAATGAGTACCTCTAAATTTTTTTATGTGGTTAGCCCATTAACCTTTGTGTCATTAGATTTGTATATTCCTATCTATCTGTTTATCTTTCTTTATGTATGTGAAATCATAATATAAGTTCTTTGCATGTGTAAACATTCAAGAAATATTCATGAAAATAAATAACACATAACACAAGATATGATATCACAGAAAACTCCTGTTAGGAAGTAAAAACTGCGGTGGGGATGTCTACCCACAAAACTTCACTATCTGCAGATAAGAAGGGAGTTAGATAAGGCTTACAATTTGATCACTTCTGATGATCTACCCTAGTAGGAGTATTATGGTGGAGACCTGTTAGGATCTACTTCATTTTAAGCTTTAGCAACACTGTTAGGTGTGTACTTTGTTAAGAGATTTATCAAAGAACTGTTAAGTCCACCTTCTACAATAGGATTTATGATGTGATGCACTTGTAGAATGCAACTGCAATATAAATGTTGATCTGATAGTATATGAAATCTCTAATTACTGATAAAAGATCCTGTAAAGCTTACAATGTATATGTAATCACCCCGAGTGATTTGAGTAATACCTTGTCTCTGCTCGTCAGTAGCCTTGTCTATGTTCTTGATAACTGATGTAATTTGTTTTGGAACTTTGCATGAATTCTCTTCTGCTTAGATGCTCTCCATGGCTACAATCATTTTTACAAGTTACTTCATGTCTTTTATTACAAATGATTGAACATCTATTTATACTAGTTTATAGCTCTATTCTTGATTCACGCTTTTCAAATTAACTCTAGATCCAAGGTTTACAACTTGACCTTGATCTTTATTTAGTTATGTTTTAGATCCATTAGGATGCTTTAAAACATTTACAATATGCTTTCTTAACCCTCAAGTAAAGTTTTAAAACAAATCAAAACTCAATAAATAGTATTACAATGTTTTATTTGACGTGGAAAGTTGGATCCACTTTTTGCGGGTTTTGTAACTGACTGTCAGTTCTGATGGTCGGGCTGCTCTGTCAGTCTATCAGTTTTCTTTCATTCTTTTCTCTGTCAGTTTTCTACTCTGTTGGTATCCCTTAATTGAACTATTCATCAGGTTCCTTCCTTTTTTGCTTTGTCAGTTTTGTTCACAAAACTGTACTGTCAGTGATGTCTATATGCTTTGTCATCGGTTGAACTCTTGTCAGTGTTCGTCAGGAAATTCTATACTTAGAATTTTCATGATAGACATTGTCATCTTGTCAAGTATGCTTTCTGTCCGTTAGTTTTTCCTATACCGATGACCTTTATCATGTTTTTCCCTTTAAATATACTAATGGAAAAACTTAATGTCATCAAGAACATGTTCTCTTAGTTGAAGTGACGTCTTCTCTATTCTACCACCTAATTTCCACATCATTTTCAAAATGATTAAGACAAGATTTATCCATTATAATTAACAAATTGAGGGTTGTCTAATATAGTTAATTTACCTTAAATATGAAGTTATGAATATAATATACTTATAGAAGTTACACGTTTTTAGGAAGGAGTTCATGAGTACTTTATATCCAAATTATGATATAATGAGAATTTCTCTTTCATATACAATATCTCGTACTATTAAGCCTACTTCTACATATTGACTTATAGTTTTCTACACTTAACTTGGATCCAAATGATGCCCTTGTGTTGCATCTTAGGGCTCTGATGCAAAATGTAATGCCCAAAAGTTAAGGGCAAATTTTGCGCGTAAAAGTACACACATTTTTTTTTTAATGTTAATACTATGTAACAACACCTGATAGGTTTGTTCATGTTAAAGATGTTGGCAAGTGATCAATTTTGTGTGTTATGATTCAATTTTTGTTGTCATTTATGGAAATACATGTGGGTTACAGATTGATTCCTATAAAGTTAAGTTTTGGTGACTCTGAAATTGACTAAGTACAGAAGCAAAGATACAAAGGTATTTTGGGTATCAAATATCGAGATCGATGAGTTAAGGCAAGAGAGCTTAGAGGAAGATAGTATGGGGTATTTGTGACCTCCACCTAAGATTGATTTTGTTTTGGTAATTTTTACAACAAGTTAGAGAGATTTGAAGACAGATAGACAGTAGCAAAACAGTGATACATAACAGCTGGATAGAAGCGATGATTCAAAGAGTATGATGTGGACTCCTGAAAATAAGAGTTGGATTATGATTGTTGATAACCTATAATTTGATTATGTAAGAGCACTGACTATGCATTTGATATTTGTTTTATTAAATGTATTTTGTATTGAGAGTCGACTATGTAATATTCATATTGAGAGTTGACTCGGTAAAGAAGAAATGTATATATGTAAGATCTTTTTGTTGAGTGAAGGATGAGGATGGATGATATGTTTTGAGGAGATAAGAATGGTAGAGAAGAGGATGACATATATCATTTATGAGCTATGAACAAGAAATATATAAGCATTAGAGATGCTTGTTTTGTTCATTAATGAGAACATTTTGTAATAGAATTACATTGTAAGAGTTGTATGCTCAGTTGGCCCCTAACAGGGTGTTGTATAACTTTAACAAGGTTATTATTCCTTTAACAAGGAAATGTACTATGTAATATCCAGCTCCTAACAGGGCTATGTCTCCTAATAGGGACACTATACTTTAGTGCATGCTTGTGGGTACCATCCCCACCGGGGCTTTCTCTTGGCCAGGGTTTCCTCGACAACAAATTATGGTGTTATGAGTATTGTGTTATTTTCTTATGTTCTTTTCATTTCTGCAAGCTTATGGTTAATGTTTAATTGGTTGAAATTTTTTAATAAGTGTTGTAATACTGATTCACCCCCCTCTCAGTATTACCTAATCCTAACAATTGGTATCAAAGATTTTGGCCCTTGGAGAGAAAGTCTAATAGCTTAAGGGATATCAGAATGGATTTGGATAGTTTGCAAGAAAACTTTGATGCTGTGCTAGAAGACCTTGACAAAGAAAAATAAGAGATTGGATAATTAAGATTCAACATGAAAAGAGATGAGAAATTTATAAAGAAACTTAGAGACCAGATTGAAATTTCCAGAAGTCAGAGACATGATCTTATGGTTCAGATAAAAGAAGATTTAGACAAAGATAATTCAGATCAGATGAAGCAACTTGAAGAAGAAAATGAAACTTTGAAACTTGAGAATGAAGCTATGACTAAAGAGATTCAGTTACAAAAGTATGCTAAGAAGAAGATTGAAGAAACTTTGAATAATGTATTAGAACAAATGAAGAATGAGGCTGACAACTACAAGAAAAAATATCTAGAACTGGAGAAATAAAATCAGATCATAAAAGGTGAACTTGTTGAGGCAAAGAAACACATTGAAAAACTTCACACCAGTAGTGATTGATTGATGAACAACAGAGACAGATAGAAACCTAAAGGTGATATGACTGGTATTGGCTTCAATGAAGCTAAATTCTCAAAGAATCAGGAAGAGAAATCTAATGCAAAGATTGATGCTGAAAAATCTACTATTGAAGAACCTAGAGAGTAGATCAGACCTTTCAAAGGCAGATGCTTTGGTTGTAACAAGTTTGGACACATGAAAAGATATTACAGAGGTAATGCCCCTTTTAAAACTTTTTCTAGTTATTGTTTTAATTGTAATGGATATGGGCACAAGAAAGCAGAATGCAGGAAACCTAATCAATCTGGATATAAACAAGACAATGGAAGAGAACCTACAGTGAAACCTACATGCTACAAATGTAATAAAATTGGACACATTGTGAAGTACTATAAGCTGCAAGTAAATCAAGAAAGAATACCTCCTATATGTTACAAATGCAATAATCTGGGTCATATAGCAAAGTTTTGCAGGTATAATGGAGTAAACCACAGAAGAGTACCACCTTCTATGAATTCATAGAAGAATGGAAATGATATTGGCAAGATTGTTGCAGATTTAAAGAATTATTTTGATAGTTGTTTTAAGAAAGAAGAAGATAAAATAAGTGGTAAGATATGGAAGATCAAAGAAACATGTGAGACATTGTTTCATGGAGAGGAAGTAGATTCCACTAGATCTTCACCTGATGGTAGCAAAGTATAATTGACCTAATTGGCCAATCATGGCCTTAGGGGGAGAACTGGATAAAGACATCATAATATATCCTGGCCTGTATCTTGTGGATTGAGCTCATGCTAGCTTAGTTATGATCATGGTTGACATCATGTAGTATACAGTTAAGAGCACAACATCAGACGATGCATATATTTTGATCGCGAGATCTACAGTTGACTGGACAGTATTGGGTAAAGTGAACTTTTATAAATTAACATTGTATAAAGCACCATATGATGATCTATTTCTTTACCATTTGAAAAAGAGAGACCTAAGGAGATCAAAGAGTGGAGAGATTCAGTCTATCCTACATTTTCCTTGCATGATCGATTGAAGAGAAAACTTGGAATTCAATGTGAAAGAGGTATTTACATCATCTAGCTATGGATGCACCTGTTATTTATGATGTTTTAGATGAAACTAGATATAATTTCAAGAAACATCCATTCAAGTCTTATGAAGAAGACCCCAAAGGAGCATTTTCTCAGACCCGCTATGGAGTTTTACATGTAGAAGATATTAGTGCTTACATTCATTGTAAGTATGATATACTAGGTATTGATAAAATTTATACTGAGATGGAGTATATGAATGACAAAGGAATTATGAGATATGAATACAAACATATTGATCAGTTGAGCATTATTAAAATTCTAGATCTGTATGAATTTGATGAAGAAGAATGGTTTAAGATATTGTTGAGCAGAGTACATGATCAGTTCATTTGGATAGGCGAGCAGCATGTGAAGATTTGCAGTGATTTAATTCGTGAGATTACTGGATTGGACAATACAGGAATCATTCCTGTTGCAGAAAAAACATGTGAAGAAGAAATTCAAAACCCTAACTCACTCAAAATAGGATAGGCGAGTAATGACCGATGACATGTAACTGATTAAATGGTTCACTATATTAAGTTGAAGATGATACAAGACATTAAATCAGTTAATGGTTTGTATTGTCATTGATGTCAACTTGATATCATCTATATGGTCATATACATAATGCCAAAGACTCCAGAGAATCAATGGATGGGAGGTTATGCTTTCAGTAATGCATAAAAGTCAAGTATTCCCTAAGTGACAGAATACACTGGCAGAGTGCACACCATCGGTAAAGACAGAGATAAAAGTCACCGTGATGCCTGACGAGAAGAAAATAGTATTGTCTGATGAAGTAGAATCAAAGGATGCTTGATGAGATAAAAAAAGTGTTGCCCAATGAGAAAGATCCAATGATGCCTGACGGACGGAGATCTCGAAGCTAATTGAAGCGACACCGGCGGAACTGGTAGTTGTCACCGGAGATGAACTGCAGAATTGACCGACAGATAAGAGAGATAAGAAAATGATAAAGTATCTAGCTGGAAGAGCTTAAGGATAGAATTAACTAGTTGTTTTATTTGTTTTATTTGACCACAGTTAAGTAAATGATTTACATAGTTGGTAAGAAGATAACTATGAGATAAATCAAAAGTTAAAGTTGTAAATCAATTTGGTTGGATTGTTTTTTACGCCAAGAATCAAGAACCAAGAATTAAGGAATATCATGTCTATTTAAGAGACAAGCATTTTTCATTCTCTATGTGGTCAATAAGCAATTAGATACATGGGGGAGTGAACTGATAGAAGATGTTGAAGAGAAACTGATGATGGATTAACTTCATGCAGTCCTGATCAATCAAGTTGAGGGAGAGCTAAAGAATTCTGCAGACACCAACAGATAGAAAAGCACAACATCATAGAGTACAAAGAGTTAAGTACAAAGGAATTGTATTGATACATTGATTAGAAAGATATTGTAAGTAAATAGATCTAAAAATTTGCAATTTAGTTGCATTAGAAATAGGTCATTTTGTTTCAGTTTAACCATTCAAGCATTAAGTCTCTTAACAGAGTAGGACTTAACAGTCTTTTGTAACTAAGGTATATCCTAAAAAATTACTAGAAGGTTGACTCATGATAGTAACACCGGTCTTACCTAAAGCCTATTGATAGTCTAAGAAGGAGGCTGATTCAAGGATGGTAGTAAGATTTGCATAAAGCCTATTGACAGTCAAGAGACTGATACAAGGATGGTAGCATAGATGCCAGATACTTAGTGACAACCTATGTATTGAAAATCCTCTAAAAAGGTCACACTTAATAGTGTGTTTGTAACCTTTAATAGGGTTAGCTCCTAACAAGGCTCACTTCAGAAGAGTGAAAAATTGGGGTACCGGTCCCAGTGGTTTTTCCCTTAACAGGGTTTCCACGTTAAAATCCTTGTGTTATATGTGTATGGTTTATTACTTTATTGTTTTACATTCTACATATGCATTTATGGATTGACTGGTATACTCTGCATATTTACTGAGTATCGGTGAATACAGTTTACTGCTTATCAGTTATCAAGAAGAATAAGGACAGACAAGGTAAACTAACAGACAGTTATTTGTTTCAAGTATTTCAAAGGCATGCATCTAGTTGGGACTTAATAATTTGAGAAGTATTGATTGGTGGATTAAACTTTAAATTGGATAAATTTCTGAGGCCACTGAATCAACCCCCCCTCTCAGTTATTACTAACAATTAGTATCAGAGCTTGTGTGCTTAGAAGGAAGGTTTCAAGACCTAAGTAAAAGATCACAAGATGAACAGACGAGATGTGCCCAAGTTGAACAAGGACAACTTTGCTTCATGGCAAAGCAGGATAAAGCTT
>MU226212.1:148135-175736 GCA_018584345.1 Thuja plicata
CTGATTCAAGGATGGTAGCATAGATGCCAGATACTTAGTGACAACCTATGTATTGAAAATCCTCTAACAAGGTTGCACTTAACAGTGTGTTTGTAACCTTTAATAGGGTTGGCTCCTAACAGGGCTCGCTTAAGAAGAGTGAAAATTTGGGGTACCGGTCCTAGTGGTTTTTCCCTTAACAGGGTTTCCATGTTAAAATCCTTGTGTTATGTGTGTATGGTTTATTACTTTATTGTTTTACATTCTACATATGCATTTATGGATTGACTGGTATACTCTGTATATTTACTGAGTATCGTTAAATATAGTTTACTGCTTATCGGTTATCAAGGAGAGTAAGGACAGACAAGGTAAACCAACAGACAGTTATTTGTTTCAAGTATTTCAAAGGCATGCATCTTGTTGGGACTTAATAATTTGAGAAGTATTGATTGGTGGATTAAAGTTTAAATTGGATAAATTTCTGAGGCCATTGATTCACCCCCCCTCTCAGTTATTACTAATAATGACTGTGAATGAAATATTTCAACAAGATGTGAGATTAATTTCTATGATACTTGGCTAGAAATTCTACTATAGCAGTAGAACTAATTCAGTATCAGCAGGAGTTATCATGATGACATGGAGAATGGTGAAAGAAAACACTAAATGCAATCTATGTGAAGTGTTGGCACAACAATTTCTGGAGAATGTAAAATTGATAAAGAAAGACAGATCGAAGACCTTCTAATTTGGCTCACTATTAGTACATATGTTCATACACATTGAACACAGATTCCCAAGAATGCACCCTAGTGGTTGGAGAATAGGGATACCTACTGGTATTCAGATCTCATAGAGCTACAGAAGAAAAAACAAGACATAGGTTGATGGTGAATTATTTGGCATGATCAAAATTCTTCAAGGAAGATGAAAGATAGATACATGATACCTGATGACATAGTTTAGAAATACAAGGATACAATCTATTTCATGGTTGAAACTGATTGTGTATGATTTGAGGTAGTCACACCAAGGAAGAAATAGTGTTATCCTATGTGATATGAGTTAAGTTCAGAAGTACTGACTATGCAAGTTGAACATGTTCTTGCATCTGAGATTGATACATTTGAAGAAAGATGGGGAACCTATGAGGAGAAATATGTTAAGTTAAGAGAGGAAAAAACCAGAGGTCTGAGGAAAAGGAAAATTGACAATATTGTGCATGAATGTGGTGTTAAGGTAGGACTAACAGAGGAAGAGTTGAGGGAAGTAAAAAGGAAAATGGCAGAAAGATCTTCTAGATTGGAAAGTGCTAGTACTTTAGCCCTTCCACAAACTGAAGTTGTGATGGCAACTATTTCACCTACTATAGATATTAATGTAGACACCTCCTCTCCACCACAAAAGACATCGCAAGCTGAAAAGATTACTCCTAGAGTAAGCACTAGATCTAGTAGACAGATTTCGCCACCTAAGGAACCAAGCACTGTGAGAGAAGAGAAGAAAACTAAAAATGAGAAACACATATGGAAGCCGGACATGATAATGGTTGAGAAGAGAGCCATTGAACAAGGAAAGCCAATTTATATTAACAAATACTATGGCATGTATGAGGAGAATAATAAACTAAAGATTGAAGATGTTGTAGTTAATCATTTACTTGTTTTCAAGAAAACTCTATTGGAATTTGAGGGCAGTGTACCTGAAGAACTATATGGGAGGTTAGAGACTAGGAAATAGTTAGCACATATTGAGGATGAAACCATCAGAAATTAGGAAATTGATAATATGCTACCTGTGATATCTATACAAGAAAGGGATAGAATATTCAAAGAACTAAAACCTTTATTGAGAAATAAGATTAGACTACTGAAAATTATGGCAAGAAGATATGATGAAATCACTGAGGAGACTCAAAAAGCACTGGAGAAAATATTAATGAACATTACTCCTGAGAAGACTCCACTTCCCAAAAATACTTTGCCTACACCCTTAGGAATGGGAGAGAGTTTGAAACCAGCTGAGGCAAGTGCTGAGAAGAGAGAAGTTGATACACAACCAGATTTCTATGTTTCTGGTGTGCCTTTGACACTTGAAACCTCTAATGATGAGAAGGACCCTTTTGAAGGAAACTTTGACAATGTTGTGACTGAAAATGAAGAATAGAAGGATGAATAATGTAAAGAGGAAGAATAGAGAGAAGCAGTATAGGATGAAGGACATAAAGAAGATGAAGAAAAAGATGAAACCAAAACGGAGGTAAACCCATCTTCTATCTCATTTTTTCCAAGGAAAGACAATCCAATAGATGTTGATGTTGATTGCATGGATGAGGATGAGCTAGTTAAATTGGATTTTACTGCACTTACTAAAGCCAAGGAGAGATCAGAGAAAAAAGTAATAAAAAGGCTAAGGTAATAACCAGAGCAATTGATACTGTGAACAAATTGCTTCCAGTACCTATTGTTTTCTAGCACAGAGATGATATTGAAAACCTAAAGATAACACTTGATGAATTTGATTGTTATTATGATAATTTGATAAAAATTGCAGAAGAGAAGGCATAAAAGAACTAATCAGAGAAGAAGCTATCTGAATTTTGCAAGTCTATCTCATGGGACTTGAGAATTTTGAAAACTACTACTACAAATGCTAAGAGTTGCATTGCACATGGAAGGAAACTATTTAGTTACTACATGAATCTTATTAGGCATGTTCAGAACATTGAAGACATTATTGCCAAGGACATGGAAAGTTTGAACAGTATGATGGACAGTTGTGAAACCTCTTCACAATATGTAAAAGAATTGGACAAGGAAGTAACAATAATTTTGGCAAGACTAGATGTATTGGATATTGAGAAAGGGAGAGTACTGACCAGATTAAATTTGCTGAAGAGTTTAATCACTCCTAAGCTATCTATAATTGAAGCACACTTATTAGACATGGAAAAGACTGCAGATTCATTGACTAACTCTATGCCTATAGAGTTGAAATAAGCAGAGACTGCATCATTTTCATTGAATGGACTAATTCATGTTAGTCAACTATTGCTTAAGT
Source organism: Thuja plicata (assembly GCA_018584345.1). Taxonomy (NCBI): domain Eukaryota; kingdom Viridiplantae; phylum Streptophyta; class Pinopsida; order Cupressales; family Cupressaceae; genus Thuja; species Thuja plicata. Next base: position 151,178 of record MU226212.1, read on the forward strand.
CATGGAGTATAGAAGTGAAGATCCTAGAAGATTCCTTTCAAGATATTTTGCAACTGGTGAAAAAACTAATTTTATTACTTTGTATGCACCTTTGTCATTGTTGTCAAAGGGGGAGAAGAGAAGAAAAATGAATGGGAGAAGATAGAAGAGAAAAATAAATAAGGAGAAGGAAAAAATAATGTATAAGGGAAGAAGACAAAAACAAAATAGAGAAAGGAGAGACAGTTTTGTTGGAATACTTAGTCATTTTTTGTTAAGTGTTGTCATCAATGCCAAAGGGAGATGTTGTTGGAAAGTGATCAATTTTGTGTGTTATGATTCACTTTTGGTTGTGATTTATGAAAACGCATCTGGGTTATAGATTGATTCCTATAAAGTTAAGTTTTTGTGAATCTGAAATCGACTAAGTACAGAAGCAGAGATACAGAGGTATTTTGGGTATCAAAGATCAAGATCGATGAGTTAAGGAAAGAGAGCTTAGAGGAAGACATTATGGGGTATGTGTGACCTCCACCTAAGATCAATTTTGTTTTGGTAATGTTTACAGAAAGTTAGAGAGATTTGAAGACAGACAGACAACAACATAATAGTGATACAGAGCAGTTGGATAGAAGCGATGATTCAGAGAGTATGACATGGAATCCTGGCAATCAGAGTTGGATTATGATTGTTGATAACCTATACTTTGATTATGTAAGAGTGCCGACTATGAATTTGATATTTTTTTATTAAATGTATTTTGTATTGAGAGTCGACTATGTAATATTCATATTGAGAGCCGACTTGGTAAAGAAGAAATGTATATATGTAAGATCTTTTTGTTGAGTGAAGGATGAGGATAGATGATATGTTTTGAGGAGATACGAATGGTAGAGAAGAGGATGACAGAGATCATTGATGAGCTATGAACATGAACTATCTAAGCATTAGATATTCTTTTTTTGTTCATTACTGAGAACATTTTGTAACAAAATTACATTGTAAGAGCTGTATGCTTAGTTGGCCCCTAACAGGGTGTTGTATACCTTTAACAGGGTTTTTATTCTTTTAAACAAGGAAACGTACTATGTAATATTCAGCTCCTAACAGGGCTAGGTCTCCTAAAAGAGACTATACTTTAGTGCATGCTTGTGGGTACCATCCCCACTGGGGTTTTCCCTTGGCCAGGGTTTCCTCGACAACAAAATATGGTGTTATGAGTACTGTGTTATTTTCTTATGTTCTTTTCATTTCTGCAAGCTTATGGTTAATGTTTAATTGGTTGAAAAGTTTTAATAAGTGTTGTAATACTGATTCACCCCCCTCTCAGTATTACCTAATCCTAACAAAAGAAATATATGTCCTTCAGTTTTTGCATATATAACATCATCAACATTTTCTTGCTTGAGAGTGGGGAAGAAATAAAATGAGTAGCGTTGTGGAAACCCTTTTACACCCCTTGAAGATTGACAATCCAAAAGCATTAGAAATATAAGTACAAGCCATTTTCAAGGTAGGATTCACCAAGGTCACCCTTTACTAATTCATTAAATGAAGTTAAATTAGTAATGTTGCTATGACCCAACTCAAGGCCTATTGATAAAATTACTTTATATTAAACTTTCTTCCTAAATCATACTACCTCGCGATCTTTTAATTTTACTTTATCTATACAAAAAAAGTAAGAACTAAAATAAGATTTATTACTTATGCAAGTAACACTTATCCATTTTAACCATTAAATAAACTAAGGAGGCCATATAATCTTTAATCTATAATTAACTAGTCTAATACTAGAATTACCAAAATGTCATATTATTCAATTTTTTTTCTTATTGGCTAAATACTTTATTAATATATATTTAGATTCTTGATTTAGAAAAAAATAAAATGTTATAATATAAAGAAATTATATTATGATATGAGAATGACTTTATTAACATTTCCTTATTTTTATAGTAAAAACCTTTCATTTTTATTTCTATAAAACAAAATTACATACTATTATAAAAATACTTTTGTTTTCTTCTTTTATGGCTTTTTGACTTATATAATATGAAAACTTACATTTTATATAATACATGATTACATTCTTATATGGAAATGATTTTATTCTCATTTCCTAAAATATGTACTTCATATTATAAAACAAGATTATATTCTAAAATGAAAATGATTTTCTTATCACTTTTGTCTCATAAAATTTGGAAAGTTGATCTTAAGACTAAAAGAGGGGTAAAAAGTTTTTGAAAGCCAAAGAGAACAAAACAACAAAGAGCTCTAAAGAGCCATATCCTGAACAACAAGTTGATCTAACTTATGAGATAAATCACTGGGAAGGAGCCTCTGGTCAACAATATTCCAGCCTTGTCTATGCTTAGAAGCCCATTTAGCTAGGCACTCAGCAACACCATTCCACTCCCAGGGGATATACGTAAAAGTGACAGAATCAAGAGACCTGCATAACTGAAGATTTTGCTTAATAACCAAAGTCAACTACCAACAAACATCCAGAAGCTCTTGTATATTTAGTAAATTCATAATAATTTGCAAATCGACATCATAGATAATCTTTCGCCAACCACACATACAATAATATACACTATTAAACATGATTAATTTTTAATTTTTATTTATATTTCTTAATACAAGATTACATTCTATTAATGAATTGATTTTACTATGATTTTTCCAATGATAACATAAAATATGGAAACTTTCTTTGTATATAATAAAATGAAATTATATTCTAACTTATATCTCATGGTGACTTTTTTTTCAAAGTTGTTTAGTCCTCATGATAGTATGGAAACGACAAATGCATTGACATCTACTCCAATGTAAATGAATTAATTAAACAAGCAATACACCTGAGATATGGCTATAAATTTCTTGTTGGAAAGAAAGCATTCTTGCCATGAAGAAGAAAATGGAATCCTCCCAAATCTTATGGAAAGGATTGCAGGGATAGCTCTTAAAAATTTACAACAAGATCATGAATATCACTGGAAAGAGTGAAGGCGTTCAGCAATGAAACTTAAATTTTTTCAGGGAAGATTTCAAAAATTAACCAAGCACATTGTGCAAATAAATTAATCTCTGCATCCACTCAAGAATATTGTTCAGGTAAATTGACCAATGTTTGCATTCAGCTTTAGGGAGTCTGTGAGTTCAGTAAAATAGAAATATATTTGTCTAGTTCACAATAATTTTCAGATATTAGAATGCTTAGAAGATATTCCTATTTCAAGAATTATATATGAAAATTGTGCTCTATGTTTAAGGCAAGGTTAGGACTCATAATTTTTTTTTATTCATTTGGGTCTGTAATTTTCTCTAGATATAATTTTTTTCAGACAAGATAAAAATTTAATTCCTTCTCAAGAATATGTAGCTTAAATTCCATTAACTTAGTTTGAAATGTTTATAGCATAACCATCCATTCTGTAGACACGTATCTATTTATATGAGAGTTCAAATATAAGATATGTATTCTATTTATTTATGAGTATATGCTTTCTCATAATTTTATTATTTATTTATTTTCTCCACTATTTGGACTATTCAATAGAGATTGCTCACAAGGACAAATGAATGTAAATTATTGATCTATTTGACAATAAGCTTATTTACAAAAGATTGTGTAAGAAATATTTCTCTACTATAACAAGAATAGATGCTTGATTGAATATATATAGTTAACTAAAAGAATTTATAGCTACACATGTTACTCAATTGATGGAGATGATGATGAAGACCGAGATTTGAGGTATACAAGATTGTAGAAAGGATTAGATCAGTTGTTATTTTGTCATTGATGTCAAGCAATTGATTTCTGGTTCATATTGAATTGTCATATCTTTTGGAAATGATTTAATTGGGCAATAGATAAAGATCAGACAATGATAAGTTCATCTTGAGATAATGAGTTTCTACTTTATCAAGTCAGTAAAGCAGATAGGGAAAGTCGGTAAGACTAAAGAGTTAAGTTACCGAGAAAATATAAGTCTATCAGTAAAGGGTTATGTTAGTCAGTCAAGACACCGAGACATTGAGGCACCAAGCAGTGCATGTTAGTCACCAAATAAAGAGTTCATGTTATGGAGTGTAATATATGATAGAAACAAGGATAAGAATGCATTTAATGAAAATCCATAGTGATTTGAAGGATTCCAAGAATAAAGAAAAAGTTAGTTGCAAGAATCTACACACGAGAAAATTTAGAGTGAACATATACAATGAAGATTAAGTGGCAAAACTGATGGTTTTATTTCCAAGAAAAGTGCAAGTTTTGAGGTGATACTGAAGTGGTTTACTGAGTTTCAAGTTCACTAAATCAGTTCAAAAATTTGATCTAACGGCTAAGCGTGATTGTAGGAAAACCTAATCAAGGAGATTAAGAGGCAAAAATAGAGTCTATTTAAAGGATGAATTCTAAGAGAATGAAGGTTGGAAAGTTGAAGTGTTGAAGTGCTATCGAGTGCTGCAGTGAAGACCAAAGAGGTGAAATACAAGTCTAGAACAGAGACAAATGAAGTATTGATGCCAGTCGTTAGAGAGCACATAAGGGATCTGATTAAGCAAGAGGTAGTTGCAGTTTAACAGATCATTTTATATTGTTTCTTATTAACATTTGTAGCAGCAAATACCCTAACCAAGTAGACTTAATATTCTTATTGTAAAATACTTGAGAAAGGTGACATTCTAAAAGAGTGTTCAAATCCCTCTAACCAGGCCACTCCTAACAGGGTGAAGATCTTAATGGGTCTAAGGTAGATCCCCTAATAGGATCATATTTAACAATGTGTATTGTAATCTTTAACGGGATAAGCTTTTAACCGAGCATACTTCAGAAGAGTATTTTCATTTGTGGGTGACAATTCCCACAAAGGTTTTTCCCAAATTGGGTTTCCTCATTAAATTTGGGGTCAAATGTGTTGAATGTTTCATGTGCATGATATCTATTGTTTATGCAAGTTACTATTGGAGTTATTGAAGTTATTTGGTTATGCGGTTACTATTGTTGTTTATCTTACTGAGTTGAATTAGAGTTAAGTTTTTAGAGTTGAAGTATCATAAATTTATGATTCACCCCCCCTCTCAATGGAACCAACAATTGGTATTAGAGCCAAGTACTCTAAGAGAAAAGTTTAAAAGACTTGAGTTAAAGATTTTAAGATGTATAAGAGGAAGGCAACAAATTTGAATAATGATAACTTCTCTACATGGAAAAATAGAATGAGGTTGCACCTATCTAGGATTTGAGAGTATGCTTTATACTACCTTGACAATAAGTACTCACCACTGCCTTTTGGTCTTATAACAGGTGATAAAATAAGAGAAAGACAAGATCAAACACAAACTATGATTGAGATATCATCTTGTCTCACTGATCTGGAGTTTAATGATCTTAAAGATTGTGATACAACAAATCAAATGTGGGATAAGATTGCATTAGTATGTATGGTGGAGATCAACATGTTCAAAAGGAAAAAGAAGAAAGCTTAATAGGAAAACTTGATGCTATGAGAATGAAAGAAGGCAAGTCTGAAAGAAACTGTGAATGCTATCAGAGGTGTCGAAGGATAGATAAATGAAGAAGATGTGACAAGAAAACTGTTGAGAACATTTTTACCTATGTATTCCATCCAAGTATTTTCAATACAAGAACTAAGATCCATTCCTCAAATGACTATTTCAATGGATTCTACTATTGGTAAGTTAATTTATTTTGAGCTTAATGATTTTTATAATAGTTTACCCGCTAGTGCTAGGATTGAGTCTACATTTAAATCATCTTTGAAGATTGGAATTTCTAGGGATTCTAGACCTAGTGATGGTTATGCAAGTAGTGCTAGTGAGAGATTCTATAACTGCAAGAGTGAGTTAGAAGAACTGTATGCTAAAGATAAAGAAAATGAAAGAGAATTTGAAGCTCTACTAGCTAGAAGACTACATAGAGGTAAATGAAAGCACTGAGGTAAGATACCCTTGAAAATTTTTAAATGTAATAAGATTGGACACATTGCTTCAAGATGCTCTAACAATGATATTGATGAGAAGAAAGACAATTGAGATGAGAACAAAAGAGAAAACAAATTTAGGAGATTCTGAGATTTCAAAAAATAAAGGTAGAAGTCATGTCGTATTGCTAATTAAGGACTAACCAACGATGATACATATGATGATGATGGAGAAGAATTTGTATATGTTGCCATTAAGGATAATTCTGATGAAGAAAAGAAAGAATAAAAAACCCTAATATCACATGTAAGCAAGAATGATACCTGGATTATAGATAGTGGGTGTTCACACCACATGACTGGTGATACACTTAAGCTCATTAATATAAAAGAACATGATGGAGCATATGTTAGATTCGGTAATGATGCTCCATATCCCATGAAAGGTAAAGGTTCTATAATTTTGTTAAATAATACAAGATATGATGATGTATATTGGGTTGAAGGACTAAAGTACAATCTGTTGAGTGTGGCACAACTAAATAATTCTGGAAACCTATTAGAAATTCAGTATGGAAAGGTAAAAGTATTTGATCAAAAAGGAAGTCTGATTGCCACTAGAGAACAATATAAAGCTAACCTATTTTATCTTTATACATCTACTAAGATTTGTTTATATGCTAAATATGAGGATACATGGTTATGGAACAAGAGGTTATGTCATGTAAATTTTGACAATCTAATCAAAGTGAGAAAAAAGAATAGAGTTATTGGTACAAAGTGGATTTTGATAAATAAATTGAATGAGCGTGGAGATGTAATCAGAAACAAAGCGAGACTAGTTGGCAATGGATATGCACAAGAAGAAGGAATTGACTATGGTGAAACTTTTGCACCTGTTTCTAGATTAGAAGGAGTTATAATTCTACTAGCATACACATCTTACAAAGGATTTAAAGTCTATCAGATGGATGTCAAGTCTACATGTCTTAATGGTATTCTTGAAGAAGAAGCTTATACAGAACAAACTGAAGTATTTTTTGAGAATACTAACAAGGACTTGGTATGCAAACTATACAAGGAACTATATGGTTTGAAACAAGCACCCCGAGCTTGGTATGAAAGATTATATGCATATCTAATCAAGATTGGATTTCAAATAACTAGTGACAATAGTAATGTGTATCTAAAATGTGATAGTAACAACAATATTTTGATGGCTGAGATATTTGTTGATGATATTATTTTTGGAGGAAATGACACATTATGAAAATCTTTTGCTGAAGAGATGAGAAAGGAATTTGAGATGTCCGTGATTGGGGAGATAAAATTCTTTCTTGGACTACAGATTCAACAAGTAAAGGATGGGATCTATATTACACAATCAAAGTACATCAAGGAGATCCTAAAGAATTTTTGGATGGAAGACTCAATACCGGTTGGAACACTAATGTTACTGGTTGCAAGTTTTTAAAGAAAGATGAGTCAAAGGAAGTAAATGAGACACTCTACCGATCAATAATTGGTAAGTTACAATATGTTGTACACAATAGACCTAATATAGCTCATGTAGTTGGTATTGTTGCAAGATTGTTTTCCGATCCAAAGGAATCACACATGTCTGCAATTAAAAGGATATTTAGATATATGAAAGGAACAAAGGACTTTGGCCTACTATACAAGAAAGGAGGAAATTTTTAATTAAAAGCATACACTAATGTTGATTGGGCTAGAAACATTGATGATATAAAAAGTACAAGTGGAGGAGCTTTCTTTTTAGGAGAAAGACTAGTTACATGGCTAAGTAAGAAACAAAGTTGTATATCACAGTCTACTGCTAAGGCTGAATATGTTGTTGTAGCTATGAATTTTGCAAAAATTGTATGGATCAAATAGCTACTTAAAGGTATGCAACACGAGATTACCGATCCAGTTACTATTTTTTGTGATAACACAAGTTCTATAAGCATATCAAAGAATCTAGTGATGCATTCTAAGACAAAGCACATTTCTATCAAGTATCATTACTTGAGAGAACAAGTTCAAGACAAGCGCACAATGTTGGAGTATGCAAACTCAAAGGAGAAATTATCATATATATTCACTAAACCACTACCGAAGGATGCTTTTGGGTATCTCTGAGGTAAATTAGGGGTCCTATCCCTATCAAACATTTACTAGAGCATGATGCATGCTGAATCAATTCTAGGACTCAATATAATATCTAGATTGTGAGTTGATTCTAGTGTTTACACTTTAGGTGTTTCTTGAAGTTGTGAAAATTAATTATGTATGCAATGAGTTATTAGTACATGCAAGGTATGATCCACTGCCTGAACAATTTTTTAGGAGTATGAACCTTTGGAATTATTATCAAAGAGGGAGAATGAATAATTGATGAATACAAAGAAAGATGGAGAATAAGAAAGAACAAAAAGAGGGAGAATGAGTAAAAATGTTAAGAGAGAATGAACACAAAGGGAGTAAAGACAAAATAGAGATGTTAGAGTATGCCATCATCAATTGACAGTGTTGCCCTCAATTCCAAAGAGGGATATTATTAATCAATTGATGGAGATGATGATGAAGAATGAGATCAGAGGTATACAAGATTGTAGAAAGGATTAGATCGGTTGTTATTTTGTTATTGATGTAAAGAAATTGATTTCTAGTTCATATTGAATTGTCATATCTTTCGGAGTTGATTTAATTGGGCAATAGATAAAGATCAGACAATGATAAGTTCATCTTGAGATAATTGGTTTCTACTTTATCAAGTTGGTAAAACACATTGGGCAACTTGGTAAGACTAAAAATTTAAGTTACTAAGAAGAAAGAAGGCTGTCAATAAATCGTTATGTTAGTCGGTCAAGACACCGAGACATTGAGGCACCGATCATTGCATGTTAGTCATCGAACAGAGAGATCATGTTACCGAGTGCAACAGATGGTAGAAACAAGGATAAGAATACATATAATGCAAAGCCATAATGATTTGGAGGATTCTAAGAATAAAGAAAAATTTAGTTACAAGAATCTACGCATAGGAAAATCTACAGTGAATATTAAGTGACAAAACTGATTGTTTTATTCCAAGAAAAGTGCAATTTTTGAGGTGATTCCAAAGTGGTTTACCAAGTTTCAAGTTAACTGACTCAGTTCAAAAAGTTGATCTAATGGCTGAGTGTGATTGTAGAAAAACCTAATGAAGGAGATTAAGAGGAAAAAATAGAGTCTATTTAAAGGATGAATTTGAAGAGAAGGAAGGATGGCAAGTTGAACTGTTGAAGTGCTACCAAGAGATGCAGTAAAGAGAAAAGAGGTGAAAATAAAATTCTAGAGCATAGACAGATGAAATATTGATGTCAGTAGTCAGAGAGTGCATAAGGGATCTGATCAAGAAAGAGGTAGTTGCAATTTAACAGATCATTTTAAACAATTGCTTATTAACATTTGCAGCAAAAAATCTCCTAACCAAGTGGACTTAACAGTCTTATTGTAAAATCCTTGATAAAGGTAAAATTCTAAAAGAGTGTTCAAAGCCCTTTAACCAGGCCACTCCTAATAGGGTGAAGATCTTAACGGGTCTGAGGTAAATCCCCTAACAGGGTCACATTTAACAATGTGTATTTTAATCTTTAACAGGATAAGCTTTTAACCGAGCATACTTCAGAAGAGTATTTTTATTTGTGGGTGACAATTCCCATAGAGGTTTTTCCCATATTGGGTTTCCTCATTAAATATGGTGTAAAATGTGTTGAATGTCTCATGTGCATGATATTTACTATTTATGCAAGTTATTGTTTCACTTATTGAAGTTATTTGGTGATTCTGTTATTGTTGTTATTTATCCTACCAAGTTGAATCAGAGTTAAGTTTTTAAAGTTGAAGTATCATAAATTTATGATTCACCCTCCCTCTCACGTTGGAATTGGTTTCTAATATTTTTGTTGGCATTCATGTTTTGTCACTGATGTCAACATATGTTTATATGGAGGCAGGACATATTGGTTATTACTGTTGCTTATATGACTAACAAAAGTGTACGAGTATCCTATAGTTGATTCAGAATGAGAAAAGATGGTTATGTGTACAGGGATGTATGGTGATCTTATGTCTAAGGTCACATGGCTTATTATTTTAGATTGAGTGAGTTATAGATGTTTTAGTGAAGACTGGGTACTGGACTGTGACAGTGATCTTTGATAGAGTTAGTCTTTGGGTTTTGAGGATAACTTGCGTGTGATATGGATTCATGTTATGTGAGCTTGGGAATGGAAAAAGACATGTTGACAATTTTTTTTATGATTCTTGGTTTGCATGACTCTTGGTGACATCATCTATGGCATGTGTTCTGGAGGAGACCTATTTGGGGCCGACTTCAGAGATAGAACGTGTATTATGGAGTGTGAGCGTGGATTAAAAATATTGGATTATATTTGATGAATTGTAATTGATGTTTACTTGTTATAAGTACCATGTGTATCTTAGCAAGGGGTTAAGTAATTATTTTTGTATTGGGGAAGTCTTAATTGGATGACCTAATTGCTTATTGTAAATCTGTATAAAAAGAAAGTTGTTTTCTTTTATGAGAGTGAGGTAATAGCAAAGTGTGGAAGCTGCAAGCTTGTTTGTGTAAAGTTTGTTGGATGTAGAGCAGAGGATGTGATTAAGAGAATTAATTGGAACTAATCAAGAAAAGATAGTTCCCATCAAACAACTCATTGGATTGTATATTTCACATACACTTGTATTTTGGTAGTAAGTCCTAAAGGTGGATTTAACCTTCTTTAGGTAGTTTGCCTGGGAATTGAGCCTACTGTTACTTTTGAATCCTAATAGGGTTTTTCCTTCAACAAGTAAAATTTACTTTAATGCATTAATAAGCTCCTAATAGGATAAATATTTTAGCAGAGATTCTATACTCTCAGTACACTATTTGTGGGTGATACATCCCACCGGGTTTTATTTTTAATAGGATTTACTCAACAACAAAGGATTGTGTTATGGTGTTTCATTTACTATGTCATCATTTGGATTAAAGATTTGGTTTATAATGTTTAATGTTTAATAATATAGAATATGCACAGAGAGTTACAAAGGTTGTTATTGGCATTAGAAACTCTAGAGGAACATACAAAGAATATGAAGTGATCACAAATATTCTTAGATATTTGACACCTGTTTACAAAACTAAAGTGCAAGATATAAAGGAGATCATAACTTTGATGATGAACCTCAATAGAGAGATTTTGATTACAAAATTAACTACTTTTGAGGCCACAGAGCTTGGAGATTCATTAGCTAAAGTTGAAACAACATTTAAGGTGACTGTGCATAAAACTAAAAAGACTTTATCTAGGACTACAAGCACCAAAAAAAGTGACTTGAGATAAGATCTTGGTGACTATGCTGATGATTGGGAACAAATACATGAAGAAGAAAGGAAGTTAGATGAAATTGTGGCCCTGATCGCTAGAAGAGAAAAGAGAGGTAAGGGTAAGTTCGAAGGAAAGTTACCTTTGAAATGTTTTTCATGCAATAAGATAGGTCATTTTGCATCTAGAAGTCCTAAAAGGGTTCCTAAGCACAAATCTAAGTTTTATAGACCCAAGTATTCCAAGGATAAGGAATGTTACTATGCTAGAGAAGATGTTTCTGATGATGATGCTATTGATTATGATGAGATTGGATTTATTTCTATCAAGGATGATGAACCTATTCATGAAGAAAGTGTCCTAGTGTCACATGTTGAAAAGAAATCTGAATGGGTCATAGACAGTGGTTGTTCACACCATATGACTGGAGATAGAAATAAATTTGTTAAGCTAACCAAGTATGATGGTGGTATTTTGATATTTGGTGACAACACTCCTAAGCTTATCATTGAAGTTGGTTCTATTTTTTTGGATGAAAAGACTAATAATGACGATGTGTTACTTGTTGATGGACTTAAGCATAATTTGTTGAGTATTGGACAAATAGTGGACAAAGGTTATCAATTGAAATTCATTGATGGGAAATGTTCTATTAGAAGTAAGTCAGGAGAATTGATCGCATCTAGTACTAAGTCAAGAGGTAATGTATTTAAATTGAATACATCTGAGGCTTCTTGTTTTGTGGCGAAGGTTGATGACAATTGGTTATGGTATAGAATATTTTTTCAAGTGAATTTTGGTAATACTGTGAAGGAAATCGTGACTAATGTTGTTAGAGACCTACAAAAGATTGTGAAACCATCTAACACCACGTGTAGAGAATGTGTAATGGGGAAACAAACTAGAAGCAGTTTGAAAAAAAAAATCTTACTGAGGGAAAGGGAAGTTGGATCTGGTGCATACAGATCTGTGTGGTCCTACAAGAATGAGATCTTACTATGGTGAAAGATATTTTGTACTTTTTGTTGATGATTTTTCTTGGATGATGTGGGTTACATATCTGAGAGAGAAATCTGAGGCTTCTAAAAAATTCAAGATATTCAAAGAAAAAGTTGAGAATGAATGAAGTTTAAAGATAAAATGTTTGAGTTAAGATAGAGGTGGAGAGTTTACTTCAGACTTGTTCAATACCTACTACGAAGAGCATGTAATATAAAAATTGACATCTACTCCAAGGATACCATAACAGAATGGGATATCAGAGCTAAGAAACATAGCAATATTAGATGTTGCAAGAACCATGTTGTCGGAAGGAAATGTATCACATGTTCATTGGAAAGAAGTTGTTGGTACTTCTGTTTATACATTGAACAAAATTCAGATCAGAGAAGATACAAGTAATACTCATTATGAATTATGGTTTAATCATACTCCTACTATGAAATATTTCATAATATTTGGTAGTAAATGCTATATCAAAAGAGATGATGAGATAGGAAATTTTCATGCTAGAAGTGATGAAAGAATCTTCCTTAGTTATTACACTAAGAGAAAATCTTATAAATGTTTCAATCAGAGATTGAGAAATATGATTGAAAGTGCTACTGTGAAGATTGATGAATATTTCCAGATTCAGGAAAGAATATATGACAATAACCAGACTACAGAGATCAAGGAGTTTACTATAGATCAAGAACCTTTTGAGATTGACCATGAGGTCAAGGTATGTCAAGATGCCTCAAATGATCATACTAAAATTCCTAAGACTCTGAGTTATGTTAAGAAAAACCATGTTGAAAATCAAATTATTGGCAATGAAAATAAAGGCATGATGACAAGATCAAGATTAAGAGATGAAATGTTTTTGATTTCTCAAGTTGAACCAAAAACTACTGATGAGGCATGTAGAGATGAATCTTGGACTAAGGATATGTATGAAGAATCAGAACAAATAAAGAAAAATAACACTTGGGAACTGGTTCCTAGATCTAAAGATAAGAATGTTATAGGAACTAAGTGGGTTTTCAAAAAAAAGATGAATGAAGAAGGAATGGTTGTAAAAAATAAGACAAGATTGGTTTATGAATGATACTCGTAACAAGAAGTTATAGACTTTGAAGAAATATTTTCTCCTGTTTCTAGGCTTGAGGCTATAAGATTATTTCTTGGTTATGTTGCACACAAAGAATTCAAAGTATATCAGATGGATGTGAAATATGCATTTCTGAATGGATATCTAGAAGAGGAAGTGTATATTGAACAACTTGATGGATTTCCTCTGACAAAAGATGAGGACATGGATTTCAAGTTGAAGAAGGCTTTGTATGGACTCAAACAAGCACCTAGAGCATGGTATGCAAGATTGGACAGGTATCTACTTTGTCTTGGTTTCAAAAAAGGTAATGTAGATAGTAATTTGTACTTAAGAACTAGTGAAGATGGAATTTTAATAGTTGAAGTTTTTGTTGATGGTATCATTTTTGGGGGAAATGATGTAATGAGTAAAAATTTCTCTAAGGAAATGGAAAATGAATTAGAGATGTCAATGATTGGCAAGATGAAATTTTTCTTTGGAATGCAAATTAATCAGAACAAGAATGGTATTTTTATTTCTCAAACCAAGTATGTTAAAGAATTATTGATAAAGTTTAGAATGGAAGATTGTAAACATGTTGGAACACCTATGGTTACTATTCACAAGCTTACTACTACTGACAAATCTCAGAGTGTTTTTAACACAAAGTACAAATCTATGATTGGAGACTTACAATATCTGACTCACACTAGACTAGATATTGATAATGCAGTTGGAATTGTGGCAAGATATCAAGAAGATCCTAAAGAGATACATCTTGATACTGGAAAAGAATATTTAGATATCTGAAAGGAACACTGGATTATGTCTTATGGTATAAAAAATCTGATGATTTTGTTTTTCATGCTTATACTGATGCTGATTGGGCATGAAATGTTGATGACAGAAAGAGTACAAGTGGTGGTGCATTCTTTCTTGAGAAAAGATTGGCTTCTTGGTTAAGTAAAATGTAGGATTGTATAGCTCAGTCTATTGTTGGATCATAATATATTGTTGCTACTATAAATTGCACCCAAAATGTTAGGATGAAGAAAATGTTGAAGGACATTGGGATAACTTTTGATGAGTCATTGGTTATCCATTGTGATAACACTAGCATAGTGAATATGTAAAATAATCTAGTTATGCATTTAAAGACTAAACATATTTCCATTAAGTATCATTTCTTGAGAGACAAGGTTGCAAAGAAGGAGATTTCATTGGAGTATATCAACACAAAGGAACAAATAATAGATATATTTACAAAACCTTTTCAAAAGGATTCCTTTGAGTATCTCAAAGGTATGCTTGGGGTGAGAGCTGCTCCTTGCAAAAACTAAATTGATGTAGGAATGTATTAGTCCAGTGATAGTCAGAGCTATATCATTTTTTGGACTTGATGTATGGATCTACTCCTCAGGGGGAGTGATCACATGAATATTATAAAACACATTTGGGTGATTTTGCACCTGGTTATTGCAGGCATGAAGATTTGAAAAAGATACTCCTTGCATAGGAAATATGATAAGAAGTTGAGTTATGGCACCCTTTTCCATTGTTGTCAAAGGGGGAGAGATTCTATGAGAAAATCCCTACTATTTTAGGGAGAGCTGTGCTAGGTATTGAGAAGACTGTATTGAGAGTGAGTACTTTTGGGTTGATGGATTTTCCCATATATTGCCATCAATGCCAACGAGGGAGATTTTTGGAATTGGTTTTTGATATTGTTGTTGGCATTCATGTTTTGTCACTGATGTCAACATATGTTTCTATGGAGGTAGAACAGACTGGTTATTACTATTTCTTAGATGAGTGACATAAGTGTACGAGTACTGTACGGTTGATTAAGAATGAGTAAAGATGGTGATGTGTACATGGATGTGTTGTGATCTTATATCTAAGTTTGTTTGGCTTAATATTTTAGATTCAGTGAGTTACATATGTTTTAGTGAAGACTGGCTACTAAACTGTGAGAGTGGTCTTTGACAGAGTTAGTCTCTAGGTTTTGAGGATAACTTGCATGCAATATGGATTCATTTTATGCAAGATTGGGGAATAGAAAATGACATGTTGAGAAATGTTTTATATGATTCTTGCATTGCAGGACTCTTGGTGATGTCAGTTGTGGCATGTGTTATGAAGGAGACTTATTTTGTGCCGACTTCAGGGATGGAGCATGTATTATGGAGTGTAAGCATGGATTACAGATCTTGGATTATATTTTAGTGTAGGGCACCTCCTGAAGATCCTAATTTGATTTATTTTGTGTTTTTAATAAGGTGCATCCATGAGATCACCCTTGTGTGTGTTTCTTTGTTTGGGTCTTTGATGTAAGGTGAAGGACCTAAGGTGAGTTATAAACCTAGGTTCCTGAAACCATGGTTAGACCTTGTTAGTTGTTGATTTTGTGTCTGGTTAGAAGTTATGTTTCTAAGTCCTTATTTTAGGTCATAGTCATGTTTTGGACCTCCCCCACACCCTGGGAGGTCGGTAAGGTTGTCTTTTGCCCAAATTAGCAACTCTATCACTTATTGCCAAAAAGTTGTCTTTTTGCAAAATGTTGCATGAGCAACTTTTGCAAAATGTTGCTTGGAGTGTGGAAAATTCTTTGTAACCAGCCTCACCCACTCTCTAAAGCATATGAAACACTTGGATGATGCTATTAGGAGATTTGATGCCTTCCATGAAGGTAATATTTTACTATGTATGGAGTTTGATGTTCAAGCAAGGAAATAGAAGAGTGTTTTGATTCATTCTGGTAGAGTACGGCCTAGTACAGATTCATCTTGTGGATCCAATTGCATAAGTTTGTGATGTCTTGAGTTTCTAAAGCATTTCATTTGGTTTGAGGTGTTTTCATCAATTTTGTTAAGAGTTATCGATTTGACATTCTTGCTATCTGAGAAAACAAGGTTTACTGGTTCAGTCACAAAGATGTGATCCTAACCTGAGATTTATCTAGTGGATCTGCTCAGCCACTTGGAAACTACAAGTTAGGATCATGGTCTTTAAGAATCCTAAGGCTCAAGCATTCAAAGTTAGTCCTTCTATTTGTATGACAAAGTCCTAGGTTGATTATCTCTATGTAATTAGCCTGGCCTGTTAGTACAGTCACATGCATGTGCAATATATGAGTGGGGGGATCGAACCAAAGGTGTTTCTAGAATAATTTTTGGTAGGAGAATCCATCTAAGGCTCTGCATTTATTCCATGAACCCATATTCTAACACTTTCTTAACAAACCAAGCCTAAACTAGCTAATTAGGCTTGTGTGCTTTGTGAGAGTTTAGGGGTGCAGGAGTGGAGTGAGGTGATAAGGATTTGGGGGGTCTACAAAGTTCATAAAGGGTGTCTATAAACCCAATCAATTTAGTCAGATCCTTCCTTAGTTGAAAGTTAATTCTGAAAAACCCTCTGGTTAGGGCTACAAGGAATCCTAAACCATTTGGGGTTCAGCTACTCTTGGGTTTACAAGACCAAATCTATTGTTGAATTCCTGACCCTTGGGGTCCATTTTAAGTCTTCAAGCACTTAGATTAGGAGTTCTAAGTCTCTGGTGAATTTTTTCACTTTGATGTTAGATTTAGGGAAAGTGTCCCTAAGGAACAAATTACAGTGTTCTAGCTATTGCTTTGGAAGGGAAAGATAGGTCAAGGGAAGTATATTGGCCCTTTGAACAAGTTAGGAGACAATCTAAGAAGACCCTTGTGGAGTTGGGTTTCCCAAGGAGAAACCTTAAGGAAGTGATAAGTAGTTGGAGCCCACATTGGTATTCTTGCAGTGCACTCTACATGAGGTGGTATTAGAGCCTGCTAAGTTCTTGGAAGGAGCAAAGAATGGAGGATAAATAGAAGACTCTCAAGGAGAGGAAGTACCTACTAGAATCACAAATGTGGAATTGGATAAAATTTTCAGGGAACAAATAGCCAAGAATAAGAGAATGGAAGAGGAGATAAAAAATTTGAAAGATCTCCAAATAGAGATGGAAGAAGGATAAGAAGAAGAAGAAGAAGATACAAAGAAGGATGAATTGAAGAACATGCCTGCAGATCAGTAAAACTCCTTGAATCTCTTGAGAGAGTTGGGAGAAGAGACCATAAGTCAAATATGCCCATGTTTTGTGGAAAATTGGATCCTGAAGAATGCATAGATTGGATGGAAGCTATAGAAAACTATTTTGAATATGACAACATCTCTGAGAATCAGAAGGTTAAAGTTGCAAAATCCAAAATGAAAGGACCTGCCCTAACTTGGTGGAACTTTCTGCAAAATGAAAGAATAGATGATGGAAGGAACCCTATCTCAACATGGAAAAAGATGTTAGTGGAAGTCAAGAAATAGTTTGTACCAGAAGATTACGAGAACACCCTCCATAAGAAGTTGCAAAATCTAAGGTAGAAAGACCTTGATGTGAGTGGGTACACTCGGGAATTTCACAAAATGACCTTGAAGACCAAAGTTCTTGAAAGTGAGAAGCACAAGCTTGCAAGGTACATCAATGGAATAAAATACAATATTCAAGATGAAATGAGCTTATTCAACCCTGAATCAGTACACAAATGTTTCCAAATGGCACTAAAAATTGAAGAAAAGTAGAAGAGGAGGGGAGAACAAAATAATAGAGGAAGAGGGAATAACTTTAGGGGTAGAGGTAGATTCAATGGTAGAGGACCATTTCAAAGAAGTCAAGGGGAGTTTAGTAACAATGAGTGAAAAGGAGAGCACAATAACATAAACAATTTTAGAGGTAGGAGATCAAATAGTAGAGGAAGATTTGGTGGAAGAGGACCTAGTGTCTTTACAGGGAAGTGTTTCACTTGTAATCAAGTTGGACACCAATCTTTCAGATGTCCTGAAAAGAGTGGCACCAACAGAAAAGGAGGGGACAGAAGAGTACAACTTATTCAAGAAGATGATAACCAAAGTGTATCCTCCTATCATTCTGCAACTTCAAGACCTGCAAACCCATAGCAAGGAGAATGTCTCATGATGCAAAGGACACTCCTAATAGTACCTACTACTGTATAACCACCTTAGAGGAAGTCCTTATTCTGAACAAGCTGCAAGGTGAACAATAACGTATGCAAAGTTATAGTTGATTCTAGCTCTACAGATAATATTGCATCTAGGGAGTTAGTCACTAAGCTTAAGTTACATTTTATTCCTCATCCCTTCCCTTATAAGGATTCTTGGCTGACAAAAGAAAAACAAACCATCATCAATGAACAAGTTTGGGTAGATTTCAAGATAGGGTAATATACAAACAGGGTTCTATGTGATATCATAGAGATGGATGCATATCATTTGTTATTGGGTAGGCCTTGGGAGTATGATGTAGATGCTAAGCATGATGGGAAGTCCAATGTCTATGCTATAGTTAAGGATGGTGTTGAATATGTGATGAACCCACTCCCTGATGGTGAAAAGGAAAAATATGCTACTAGCACTGTCTTACATATAGGAGAGAAGGAATGATTGAAGGTACTAAAAGAAAGGGATACACCATGTTATACACTAGTAGTAAGGCCCAAGAAGACACCAATGAAAGAGTCAAAGGTTAAAGTTCCTAGTAGGGATGTAGGTCCCAAAGAGGTCAAAGCACTGTTAGATCAGTATAAGGGCATCATAGAAGAAAGCACACCAGAGTCTTTTCCACCTAAAAGGGAAGTAAACCACTACATAGACTTCATACCAAGGGCTACTCATCCAAACAAGGCAGCATACAAGATGTCCCTTGAACAAAACCAAGAGATCGCAGTACAGATTGAGGAACTATTGTCAAAAGGTCTCATTAGGAAGAGTGTGAGTCCTTGTGCTGTCCCTGCCATCCTAGCACCCAAGAAAGAAGGCACATGGAGGTTATGCACGGATTCTAGGGAAATTAATAGGATAACCATTAGATATATGTTTCCTATGCCTAGAATATAGGATTTGATGGATTGTTTGGGGGGTGCAAGATATTATTCCAAGATAGATCTCAAGAGTGGCTACCATCAGATGAGAATCAAAGAGGGAGATGAGTGGAAGACAACATTTAAGACTACAAAAGGCTTGTATGAGTGGCTTGTGATGCCTTTTGGCATTTCCAATGCTCCAAGTACCTTTATGAGATTGATGAATGAAGTGTTGAAACCTTTTCTTAGCAAATTTTTTGTTGTATACCTTGATGATATTTTGATCTTTAGTAGGAGCAGGGAAGAACATCTCAGGCATTTGGACATGGTGATGAGAAAACTCCATGAGGAGAAGTTGAAGATAAATATAGATAAGTGTGTGTTTCTTCAAGAAGAACTTGTGTTCTTAGTGTTAGATTTGATAACCATCAAATCTTCCCAAGAACACCTGCATGCAAGACTATTACATAAAGAGCAGCAAAAGACAGAAGATTGAAGAAGAATCTATGGCAGCCAAAAGGCCAGAGACTGCAAAACCATGTTGAAAGAAATGATTTCTATATTCAACTATGATGAAATGATTACAATCTCGATAAGAAATACAAAGCGGTGATTCCTTATAAAGGATACCGAAACCCTAAAAGGGAAACTATAAAGAAATAGAAACTGCCTAAGTGAAACTTAAGCAAAAAGTAGATAGACTAATAATTAACTGATTTAATTATTAGCTATACTAGAATACTCTAACACCCCCCCTTAAGTGTAACTTAGGGAGAAGCAAAACAACTAAACTACTGCAGAAAGAAGGAAAGATGGGTCCCGGCAACAAGGCCTGATCAGGTACCCAAAACAAGAAAGAAAACTAGATGAAGGAAACTGAGCCTTCAATCTAGGAAAAGATGTCCCAGAGAGAGGAACAAGAATGAGCAAGAAGCATCTCCAAAGCATGTAGCTGAAAACTCTGTCTAGAGAGACTGCTGGAACCCCCACTGAAGTGCATGACCAGGTAGAGAATAGAAATGTCTGAAGAGCTGATCAATCAAATCAGGAAGCAATAGAACCAACAGGTGAACCCCCCCCATAATGCTGAACTGGGAGAGGTGACAGGAACACTGAAATGCAATGCCAGAAACGTCTGCAGAAGAAGAACCAGGAACACCAACAGTGTAACAGAAGTACAAACACAGGATAAAGGGCGGTGTCATTGACACACAACATGGGCTAATGTCATGGAAGGTATGCTCACTTGACAAAGGTGGATGCACCTAAAGCGGCATAAGCATCATAACCCCCCATGGAACTTTATAACAGAGTGTGAGTACTAAAACCATACAAGGTGCTCAAAATCCCAAAAATGCAAAAGTAGGCACTTTATCTTAGTGTGTTTATAGAAAATGATGCAACAAAAGGAGCATACAAGCTCAAAAGTCAGAAAGAAGAGTGAACCATG
This sequence comes from Thuja plicata, assembly GCA_018584345.1. NCBI lineage: Eukaryota > Viridiplantae > Streptophyta > Pinopsida > Cupressales > Cupressaceae > Thuja > Thuja plicata. The sequence goes on from MU226212.1 coordinate 171,916, forward strand.
AAATTAGAAGAAGAGATCCCAGGACCTGTAGAACCAAGCAATCCACCAGAGTGCATAAACTACCAAACTCAGAGGAGAGAAAACTTGGAGTAGAATCTAGAAAAAATACCTCTGCCACTAAATAGCACACTGAACCAGCTTTCCGACGATATCTTGTTTGCCAAAAATAGAGTTCAGATGAGCCAGATATGACTCCCGGAAGGCAAAATAAAATATCAGACTTCAACAACAAAAAACACTATTGAAATGGTAGAATCCAAAAACCTAACCCCCATCATCAGAAAGTGCTTGGAAAGAGATTTTTGACGGTATATGGAAGTCGCAAAAATACCCCCGTATGCTCAAGATATCGCAAAAAAGGCCCAGGTACCTCCAAAAAACCAAAAAAGCTCAAAAAAGAGCCCCAAGGGCTAAAAAATTTGGGCCCCCGGGTGCATGGCGCGCATCAGGGGCTGGGCTGTAGCCCCTGGTCGCCATATGATCGGCTGCGCTACGAGAAGGGCCTGTGGGGGCTTAAAATAGCCGCCGAGTGGCGGTGGCGGTTGCGGGCGCCGGCGGGGCAGCGTGCTGTGAGCGGCGCAAGAACAGAGCCCGAGAGGTGGGCAGAGGCCGGCGGGGAAGCTGCGGTGGCCGGAGGCGTCGAGGGAGGTCTGGCGGTGGGGGCCGCTGCAGGTGGCGTGGGGAGTGGAGGGCGCCCGGGGCGGCGGAGCCCGTAGAAAACAAAGGTGGCGTTGCCGGCGGTGGGGAGGCGCGGGCAGCGCGGTGGCCGCGTGCCTGAAATAACACAGTGCGCGTTATTTTAAGCATAAAAAATCATTTAAAAAATGATTTTTTTTCAATTTTTTTTGGTTTTGCGTTTCCGTACGGCCCTAGAAGGGCAAAATTTTTTTGCCAGAAGCTCCGGTGCCCAAAATGGGCATGCCTTATATGGATTCTGGGGTTTTTGGGCCTTCTGGACGCAACTGTGAGGTCAGTTTTGGTCCAAAGTGCCTCAAAAAATAAAGACCCCCCAGAACCAATGAAAACTGCCAGAGAAACCTCTGAAGACTTCAAACCCTCGCTTGCTTCAACAGAGAATGAACATCCGGCTGCAGGAGAGCTCTGATACCATGTTAGATTTGATAACCATCAAATCTTCCCAAGAACACCTGCATGCAAGACTATTACATAAATAGAAGCAAAAGACAGAAGATAGAAGAAGAATCTATGGCGGCCAAAAGGCCAGAGACTGCAAAACCATGTTGAAAGAAATGATTTCTATATTCAACTATGATGAAATGATTACAATCTTGATAAGAAATACAAAGCGGTGATTCCTTATAAAGGATACCGAAACCCTAAAAGAAAAACTATAAATAAATAGAAACTGCCTAAGTGAAACTTAAGCAAAGAGTAGATAGACTAATAATTAACTGATTTAATTATTAGCTATACTAGACTACTCTAACACTTAGGTTTTGTGATCTCCAAGAACAATCTCAAGATGGATCTCACCAAAGTTGAAGCCATACTCAATTGGCCACCTCCTAGTACTCCATCAGAGGTAAAAAGTTTCCATGGCTTATCTAGCTTTTATAGGAAATTCATCATAAATTTTAGTGGCATTTGTGCTCCCATTATCAACACCATAAAAGGTGTAAGAAAATTCATATTTGCATGGACTAATGAAGCTAATGAGTCCTTTGAGTTGTTGAAGAAAAATATTGCAGAGAAGCCCATCCTAGTTCTACTAGACTTTCACAAAGTCTTTACAGTAGAATGTGATACAAGTAATAAAGCCATTGGGGAGTCTTGAGCCAAAAGGGGAAGCCAGTTTCTTTTTTCAGTGAGAAGCTCAATGAAGCTAAACAAAAGTACTCTACTTATGACCTTGAAATATATGCAATGGTTCAGTCACTTAAGAAGTGGAGGCACTATTTATTGCCCAAGGAGTTTGTTATTTTTACTGATAACCATGCACTTAGCTTTCTAAACAAGTAGGAGAAACTTAATCACAGACATGTGAAGTGGATGGAGTTCTTATAGTCCTACACATTCTCCATCAAGCATAAGAAAGGGATTGTGAACAAAGTTATTGATGATCTCAGTAGGAGACACCTAACTACCCAAACTATTCAGTTGGAGAGTGTTGGGGTTCATGCCATGAAGGATATGTATGCTAAAGATGAAGATTTCAAAGAGGCTTATCAGATTTGTACGGAGATGACAAACATATACCACACTGATTTCTCAGAGTTTATTGTGCAATTGTAGAAACTGAGAACCTGTTATAAAGAATGAAGCAAAAGACAAAAAAAGCTAAAACCCTTCTGTGCTAAAAAAAGTGAGAGCTCAAAATGTATTCAGAGAGTATGCCAAAACAATTACAAGCATCAACCTTAAAGGTGAATGAAACCCTAAAAAAGGAAAAGGCTAACCTAAGAGAAAGATTAAGTGAAAAATAGAGTACGACTAACTTAATAATTAATATCAACATGATATAATTAATAAGTGAGGAAAACTATATACTCTAACACCCCCCCTTAAGCGAATCTCAGGAGGTAAGCTAACCTAGCACAACTATGAAAGCAAGAAATGGGTCCCTGCAAAAAGGCTTGATCAGGTACCCAAAACAAGGAAATCTCTATGAACTAGAGATAAAGGAGAAAACCCAATGGGAAAAACTCCTCTCTAAAAAGAGATATAAAAGCAAGAAAAAGACAAAAGATGACTTCAAGAGACTCTCTCAAAGCCATGAGTACAATGCGTGCTGCCAACCCCACCGTGAGAGAGGGTCGAGGCTCTAAAGCCCCCCCCAGAATGAAAGAACCCCTAGATCAATGAACAAACCACCATGACGCCAATACAAAGGAGTGAAAGGAAGTGAGCACTGAAGAGGTGACCTCAAAAGATGAGGTGTCACTGGAAGGCCGAGCTGATGCTCAAATCAAAAGACACGAGGATGTTGAAATGGAATCCCCAATGCAAGTGATATGACAGGTGTGCTGACACTATCATGAGAGAGGAGATGAGTGTCCTCTATAGAATCCTCAACAAATGCACCTGGTGGCTCGATGAATGGAGCTAGAGGGTCTGGTAGTGCTGAAGAAGAGTTCTACTGAAGAGAAAGAACCTCAAAAAGATGTGGTGTGGCAGTCACAACAGTGGTCTCAAGAACAACACAGAGGTTCAAGTGACCTGACTGCACCACATGATGCGCTCGTGGAAGAGGAGAGATGTGCTCAGATGATGGAGATGGTGGACCAAAGTGAGAAAAGGTGTAGAGATGGGTGGAATGATCAACTGTCCCTATAGAAACAATGCCACCTATCACACTATCCCAAATGAAGACTAAATCTAGCGTGAACTCAACTGTCTTCCTTGATCCACTGTGTGTAATCTGGTAAATCGAGAGAAGGTTTGCAGATAGAGATGGGATATACAATACATCATTGAATGTGCCATCCTGAATGCGTATAGGACCTTTCCCGTAGACAGGCATAACAATGTTATTTCCCATGAGAATGTGGGGAATGGGAGAAGCCTCAATAGAAGAGAAGATCTCTGGAGAAGATGCCATATGGTGAGAAACACCTAAATCCAGTATCCAAGGGACCTAGGAATGTGATGCAATGGAAGCCCGTAATGCATGACCCTGTCCAAAATCCTGTCCAGATGTTGAAGATGAGACAGAAGACTGAAAAGAAGACCCCTATGAGGTGGAAGAGGATGGAGAGGAAATAGTGCTCTTCTGAAGGAGAGCTTGCAAATCTGCAATCTGTTTCTCATAGCCATCAAATCTCTTCTGAAAATAATGTGACTCATCATGGGGCCCCTTCTGA